>CAUZXS010003180.1:60000-65578 GCA_963585895.1 Sepioteuthis lessoniana
ACACATAACCATATATATATATATATATATATATATATATATATATATATATATATTAGATAGATAGATACACACACACACTCACACACACGCACACACATAACCATATATATATATATATATATATACAAATAAACACATACATATGTATGTACAAATACATGCTTCCATATTACTGAAGGTGTTCATAGAGTAATGTTTAATATACTTGAGAAATATATACATCCAACTATCCTACCGCTAACTATTGGTAAATAGTAGGGCAAACTGGCCTCTTTAACTTTGGTATTGCAATTCAGTCAAACTACGTATAAGAATTGACCTCACATCCTGCTCATACAGAGAGGCAAGTTAAATCCATGCTCACATAAAAGCACAAAAATCTAATTCTCTTTTATTTGCAGGATGCCTTAAGACACAATATGTCTTGTTTTCTACATATAGAAACATTTTTCATACCCATCTAACCTCAGGTCACTTTAAACATCACACTGTATACAATGTCCTCAGCTTACTAGCTCATACACAAACATATTTTAATTCCACACAGCTAAGGAACACTTCTCAAAAATGTAAATCCCTCACAAACTTTAGGTTTGGTTTGGTTTCTTTGTTTAATGGCATATCAACCTTTGTAGGTTATTTAATGCCAAAGCCTAGAAGAACAGTAGTGGTACTATTTAACCCATAGCTGGTAGGATAAGGGGGTTCACATCTTTCCCAAGGGTATTTGCCCGAAAGTGAACGTAATAGCGCGACTGGAGTACGAACTGGCTTACTACAATTCCGCAGTCCATCGCTTTAACCATTACACCACGAGGACATACCCAGAACAGTAGTGGTACTATTTAACCCATAGCTGGGAGGATAAGGGGGTTCACACCTTTCCCAAGGGTATTTGCCCGAAAGTGAACGTAATAACGCGACTGGAGTACGAACTCGCTTACTACAATTCCGCAGTCCATCGCTTTAACCATTACACCACGAGGACATACCCAGAACAGTAGTGGTACTATTTAACCCATAGCTGGGAGGATAAGGGGGTTCACACCTTTCCCAAGGGTATTTGTCCGAAAGTGAACGTAATAACACGACTGGAGTACGAACTCGCGTACTACGATTCCGCAGTCCATCGCTTTAACCATTACGCCACGAGGACAACCCCTCACAAACTTTAATATCTTTTAGGTGTTGTATAGCCGTAATACAAATATAAGCGGAAACATAATCAAACATAATATACGAAGTTCAATGAATGAACGAACACACCTCTTTATAAGAATTTATCTATAACACTTTATTCTCGAAAGGGTGATGTTTGGTTGTGCGTGAGAGATGAGTTGGAGACGGGGACAGACTGCTATATTGACCAAAGTTCTTCCTCGACCATAGCAGCACTTCTTTCTCATCTTGGCTGGGGTTGCTCAACAGTGGGTCACTGAGGACCCAAATCCCTCTGTCTGCCGCTGGCATCTTGTCTCCAACTAACTCAAACCGTCTGTGCACCTGGTTATATTATTGTTTATCGTCCACCTGCTTCCGCTGTTCTTCTGCTTATTTACACAGGTGCAACTCTTGATTGATGGCTCGGTCGAGGGTCAATATATAACAGGAACTTTACCTAAACATAAAATATGGGGACATTTCTACATACGCATGTATTTTAGGGGTGGAATCCTCATGGTGCAATGGCTAATGTGTTGAGCCGCAGTATTGTTGTAAATGAGTTCAAACTCCAGTGCCATGGCCGTCGCTAATACGGTAATATATATCGCAGAGGCCACGCCAGAGCACTCTGACCCAGAGTGATAGAACCAATAAGGGTCTCATCTATGGCTCAAATTGAATTGCTTAATTATTTACTATACTCATGACCATTTCATCATCATCTTGTCGTGCCACTAAACTGACACTCTCTCGCCACTCCTCCCTATCATTCATCGCTTCTGGCAGGTCCTTAGGGCTGCATCCCGTATCCTCACAGAGCTGCTGTATATAGGTTCGTGCTGGTTGCCCTGCTTTTGCTCGATCATGTAAGGGGGTCCATAGGAGAACATCCGTAATTACTAACCCCTGCGCTCGGGAAGGATATGACACAAGGTCAGTTTTTAATCGGAGTTTAACAATTTTCATTCTCCTAGACTAGTTGCCTCACCAAGGCTGAAGAACTTAGTCTGCCCTACTATTTACCCATAGCTGGAGGGAGAATAATTGGATTCATACCTTTCCCAAGGGTATTAGTGCTATGTGAAATGCAATCAGTCTCGTCCAGGATTTGAACTCGTGTCGCCGTGTTCATTTCCTACGACGATAACCATTACACCAAGGGCACATCATATATGAGCTCATCCCTGCTTCTCCAGCAGTGTCCTACATGTCTGCTTCATCTAACTTTGATAGGAGTTAGGTGGCCGTATAGCTGGTGTTTTGTGGGGTGTTGCTTCCAGGACTTGTTTAAAATTGCTTGCAGCATTATTGTGTAGTTGCCGTCAAGCTTTTTCTCCAATCGTTTTAGTCTGCGCCCATGTAGTGCATCCATATAGCAGTATCGACACTACCGCTTCTTGGAAAAATCATGACCATTTAACAGTGGGCAAACAAATGATTGATGTTAAATTGAATTATTAGTATTTCCTGGCAATACTTGGAATCAATAAACTGTACACAAATGAATGAATAATATTGAATGGAATTACTTGAGTTAGATAGCAATATTTGAAACCATTTAACTGTGTGCAAATAAAACTATTTATGTTAAATTGCAATATTTGAAATTATTCAACCACACACAAACAAATGATTTATGTTTCATTTAAGAATGGTTGCCAACAAACTATTCATTTACAAATCATGTATATTATATATATATATATATATATATATATATATATACAAATTTCATTAAAAATAATATACATTTTATATCTACATATTTTCTTCTGGATCCGTTTGAATTCCCGTATTACTTTTATCGTATTCGGGGGGAATTGATTTATGTATTGTCCATAGTTGTATGTATCCCAAGTACTTTCTGCCCGACTTTGGGCCATCATCAGGGGAGGATTTATTACAAAAGTGATGCACGTCTGTATTCTAAAGTGCTGTTATATTTATGAGCTGCAAGATCATGGAGTTTAAAATATGTATATTCTGGCAGCATTTCTTCGTTAATACAAATTTCATTAAACATAATAGACATTTTATGTCTATAACATTACCACTCGAGACGGAGCCTCTCTGAGGCTAGTGGACAAATTCCCCTACCTAGGAAGTAGCGTCTCATCAACAGAAAACGACATCGACACACGACTGACGAAAGCATGGACGGCTATAGGTAGGCTCTCAATCATATGGAAATCAGACCTGACCGATGAAATGAAGCGCAGTTTCTTCCAGGCAGCTGTTGTATCGATACTGCTACATGGATGCACTACATGGACGCTAACCAAACGGCTGGAGAAGAAACTTGACGGCAACTACACAAGAATGTTGAGAGCAATACTGAACAAGTCCTGGCGACAACACCCCACGAGACGCCAACTGTACGGCCACCTACCTCCCATCACGAAAACTATACAGGTGAGACGAGCCAGACACGCAGGACACTGCTGGAGAAGCAAAGACGAGCTCGTAAGTGACGTACTACTATGGACCCCCACATATGGCCAAGCAAAAGCAGGACGACCAGCCCGAACTTACATGCAGCAGCTACGTGAGGACACGGGATGTAACCCAGAAGACCTGCCGGAGGTGATGAACGATAGGGAAAAGTGGCGAGAGATGGTCAAGGATATCCGTGCTGGCGGCACGTCTTGATGATGATGATGATGATATATATATCAATAAGATTTGACAATAAATAACCTGCAAGAGTTGGTATGTTGTAAAACACAACCAACCTACCAACTATTGGTTTAATATTACCACAACTTTTCTTCTTCATGGCTGGTTTGGTTTGGTTTCTTTGTTTAATGGCATATCAACCTTTTTAGGTTATTTAATGCCAAAGCTCATTGGTCGAATGTTCGCCAATGATCCGGGAGACCTGGATTCAATCCCAGGTCGTGTCATACTTTAAAAATTGTACTTAATACCTCCTTGTTTAACACTCAGCATTATAAGGTACGTATCAAAGGTAAAGTGCAGCGATGCTGGGAAAGAAGTAGCGCCCTCCCCTACACCTCGGTGTAGTAGCTATTGAAAAGGGAGCCTACGGGTTGCCTTCGACTACAGACGCCAACGTTACTTTTCTTGCTTAATGCCAAAGCCATTCTCCTAGAAGAATAGTAGCGGTACTATTTAACCCATAGCTAGGAGTGTAGTATAGGACCAAAAAAATTAAAACGTTGTGTCTGACAAAAAGAAACGAATTCGCAGAAAAGAAACACTCGAAACTTGAATCTCAAGGAAGAAAATAGTCGCTTTATTCTTGGGAATTACAGTTCGTTCAATAGCGTTCTTCCTCGCCTTCACTTTTTTTTTGTCGCTATCAAACGTCTTCTTTCTTTATCCCTCTTTCCCTCCGTGCACTTCAGCTAGCGTTCGTAGAAAAGGTTCACCTTCTTCTTGGCGATGACGGCGGCGTTGTTATCGTCGGTCTGTTGATATTTATCATATCACTCGGATTGCTATGACAGGCTGGGCTATGACATGCGGCGTGCGCCTCTGCTGAAACCTGTTTGAAAACCTGTCTTGAACTCCCAAAATCTCGCTACTTGATTTCCTTATATAACGATTTGATGGAATCAATTCGAAGGTTCCCGAAGGTTCGATGCTCACCAGATGAACAGTAGTGCAACACGTGAAAGTTCACGCGTGATTATATTAAAATCACGCTTTTTCTCTATAGGTCACTCTTCCTGCACGAGCGAGGTTCGTGACATTTTTGATCGTCAGACCTTTGTACCCAACGACTAATGACAGCTGATGTGCTAGAATGTTCTTTAACCTTGAGAACGCCGCACTTTAATGACGGCACCCGTCCGTAATATTACAGGAGGATAAGGGGGTTCATGCCTTTCCCAAGGGTATTTGTCCGAAAGTGAACGTAATAGCGTGACTGGAATACGAACTCGCTTACTACAATTCCGCAGTCCATTGCTTTAACCATTACACCACGAGGACACCGCCCTTTGAGGCTGGGTTTGGCATTGAATAAACCATGAAAGTTGATTTCCCATAAGAAAAAGAAAAAAATTAGTTTTGCATCCTTTCTATTGGGTTTGCTTTGGCAATAAATAAATAATGTTAATTATCGAGATTTGTTTTAGTGAGTAAATAACGTTTCTCATTTCACTAATATTTTCCCACAACATACTTGGTTCTCCCTTGAATATCAATTGATTTTTTTGGTCATAACATCATTAGTCTTCTAATGGGGATAGATCTCCAGTGAAATGAGTCAATCTGATTTTGCAAACTCTCTCTCTCTCTCTCCCTCTCTCTCTCTATATCCCCCCTCTCTCTCTCTTTCTCTCTCTCTAAATATATAGTTAGCCAACCATAGTCAAATTAAAACCAAACTCAAATATATATATATATATATATATATATATGTGTGTGTGTGCGCGTGTGTGTG
>CAUZXS010003181.1:0-72500 GCA_963585895.1 Sepioteuthis lessoniana
GTGACAAAGATGAAACCACCAATCACATAATTAGCGAATGGGTCGGCAAGGTGATCCACTGGGAGATGAGCAAAAAATTTTAAAATGGACCTTACGAACAAATGGTATATGCACAACCCAACAACTGTCCTAGAAAATGACACACATAAACTCCTCTGAGACTTTGACACACAGACAGTTCACCTAATCTTGGCCAGAAGACCAGACCTTATAATAATTCAACAACAAAAACGAGAATTTGCAAAATTGCCGACTTTGCTGTCCCGGTTGAGCAGAGAATAAAACTCAAAGCATGTGAAAAGAAGGATAAGTACCTCGACTTTGCTAGGGAATTGGAAAAACTATGAAACAGGAAGGTGACAATTATACCAATTGTGATTGGTGCTTTTGGTACAGTAACTAAAGGATTATAAAAGGGACTGGAGGACTTGGAAGTTGGTGGACGAGTGGAGACCATCCAAACTACAGCAGTATTGTGAACGACCAGAATACTGAGAAGAGTCCTGGAGACTTGAGAAGACTTGCTGTCATCCAGTGAAAGACCATCAGCTAATGCGATGGGAAAAACTGAGTAGATAATAATAATAATAATAATAATAATAATAATAATAATAATAATAACAATAATAATAAAGAACTAATGAGTATTTGTGAAGTTTAGTGTTCATGTATCAAAGATAACTTCAAATCTTGATATGCGCTTCCGCAAGGACAAAAGAAAAAGAAACAATTTTAAAATATATATATTCTTTGTCCGTACGTGTTCATTCGACTGTGCATTTATGCTTTGAAGCTGTTGCGTGCCTGCTGGTTTTGGCTGGAATTCACCTGTAGTTATTTTGGGTTTTTTTTTTCCTAATCTATCATTAAACGTACGTTATATAGGGACAGTGCAAAAGGTGCTTGCTTTCGAGACTTTTCGAGGTGCAAATATTGATGGTAGAATGCTTCTTTATGATCGTTTAATGATTAATAATATGGACAGTAAAATGATAAATAACAGAATTTGTATTCAGTAGTTGGATCCCACAGAGCATAAAATTTACTAAATGAATTAGTCTGAATAAGGGGATTCTGGCCATATCCGAACAGTAGGTCCTTAACCTTACTCCTAAGAGATAAAGATTCTCATCATCATCAAGACCTACCGACAGCATGGATTACCTTAAATCTCTCTCTCTCTCTCTCTCTCTCTCTCTCTCTCTCTCACTCTCTCTCTTGCAATCTGTCTTTATCAGTCTTCGGTCTTTGCAGCTCCTGTCGACAGCAGCCATTGTCCGCAAAAACCCAGTTAATATGAATTATTGATGCTCGACCAGCACTGGTGTGTCTATGCGTAGGAGTCCAGAAGCAACGTCGTTTTTGAGTTTACCTAGCAGTGTTCAGTATGCTTTGCTTGTCTTAGATGGTTTGTGCGATAGGAAGTAAGAATCCGTACAGCTGCTGTTCTGTAACATTCTGCTTTCGGGGTTTGCGCAAAACAGCACGCAATATCCTTGATAGAAGGTTGTTTGGCTGGTTAGTTAGGTTTTATGGCATATCAACCTTTGTAGGTTATTTGATGCCAAATCCATTTTTATACAAATAACCAGTTCTATTTCAAACAATTCAGTTTAGCATGAGTACACAGTTTAATTTTTAAAAAGATTTCTATTTGAAGCTATTCAATTTAGTCGAACAGTTGTAATTCAAAAAATTCAGTTCAGTATAAGTACAGTTTTTGTGCACACATTGTTTGATGTCAAAATAGTTCTATTTCAAAATATTCAGTTTAGCAAAAGTGCGTAACTTACATGTCAAAACAGTTCTTTTTCAAGTAATTTAGTTTAGCATAAGTACGCAGTTTATTACTATTTGATCCATAGAAAGGGCCTTATCAGGTGCTATCACTCCAGGCCAGAGTGGACTTGGGAGCGATGGCAATGAAGGAGTGCTCCACATTCCCCAAAGCTCTAGCATCACTGGAACCTCTCCATCGTGTCATATACCGAACAGTTGTTGGTTCTTACACCTCTACAAGGGTGCAGTCGATGTTTTCTATAGTCCCAGCCGACTGGACGACAGTATCCGAGTGTAATTTCCATCAAGCTTTTTTTCCAGGTATTCGGTTTAAGTTCAAGTGGTGCAACCATACATTTTCACTCACACGGCTACCGGTTAGAAGAATTCCCTTTATCGTCATCTAATTAAAACAGCACAGTAGTTGACACGGAGTGATATTCAAACTTTGTAAACTACTATACTGCCTTCTAAGACAGGTTTTCTGACTCTCCTTCTAGAGTATGTATTTAAACAAATACACTCATCCTCTTATTTCTTATTTCTAGTCCCCCAGTCTCTGTACCAAGCCTTTGGTGATTGCACCGAGCGCCCCGATTAAATTTGGTATCAACGTCATATTGAGGTTCTACATTTTTTTTTTGTTTTTTGTTTTTTTATTAATATTATTCTCATTATCTTTTCATTTACATCTTTACTTTCTGTTAATTCCAGTCTTTTCCTATCCCAAACAATCCTTATTTATCCAAGAGCTAATGTGAGGGAGAGTAAGGATTATTTGTATTCTATATATTTATGTTATTTTGATTCCTCTTTTGGCTCTCATTTTTCCAATCACATGGATGATACTCTCCTAAGAGGAGCAGTTTCGCAAAGTGCAATTTTTTGTATTTCACATAGACAAGAACTGTCAATTATTATAATAATAGTAATAATAATTATTATTATTATTTACGCATTAGAGTTTTTCTCATCAGTTTTAGCTGATGGTCTGTCACTGGTGTTTGAGTGACAGCAAGTCTTCTCAAGTTTCCAGGACTCTTCTCAGTATTCTGACCGTTCTCAATACTGCTGTAGTTTGGATGTTCCCCATTAGTGCTTCAACACCTAAGTCCTCCAGTCCCTTTAATAATCCTTTAACTATTGTACCAAAAGCACCAATCACAATTGGTATGATTGTCACCTTCATATTCCTAAGTTTTTTTCAATTCCCTAGTAAGGTCGAAGTAGTTATCCTTTTCGAATTATTTAAGTCTTATTCTATGGTCTGCCAGGACAGCAAAGTCGAATAATTTTTCTCTTTTTTATTATTATAAGGTCTGTTCTTCTGGCCGAGTTATTATTATTATTATTATTATTATTATTATTATTATTATTATTATTATTATTTACTTAAAACAATATAACCACTTAAAATAAAAAAAAAAGATTGACATAAACATTAAATCATCTATCAAGGGTTGACGTGCCAGTCGGCTGGGTCTGCAGAGTACACTGAAAGCATCTCTGCGGAAGGGTAAGACTTCCCCAATGAGTGTCCTAGATATGACCCTAAACAATCTGATGGTTAGACTCCAGTAATGCTGTAGCTTTGGGGAATGTGAAGTACCCTTTATTGCCATTGTTCTCAGGTCCATGGTGGCCCAGTTTGACCTAGAGAAAGGGTTCTATCAAATAGATCTGTTTGACATTTTCACAGTGTACAAACATATGACAAGTGCTAAATCTAACTGTAAGATATAGAACTGTTTAACCATTTAACTCTGTGTAAACAAATGACTGATGTTTTACGGAATTGTTATTTTTGAATAGCAACACTTGAAAACATTTAACACTTTGAAAACAAGTGATTAATAGTAAATAGAATTATTCTTATAAGATAGAAATGAGTGAAGTCATTTAAGTTTGAGCAAAAAAGGAGGTCAGTCTTATTTAAAATATATTATATACAAAATTTTCTTATGATATATATATACATATATATATATATATATATATATATATATATATATATATATATATATATGCAAATTTCATTAAACATAATAGACATTTTATGCCTACATATTTTTTCTGGATCCGTTCTAATTCCCGTATTACTTTTATCGTATTCGGAGGGAATTGATTTAGGTATTGTCCATATTTGTATGTATACCTAGTAGTTTCTGCCGGACTTTGGGCCATCATTAGGGGAGAATCTATTACAAAAGTGATGTAACTTTTGTTTTAGCAAATTACTACTGTGTAAGGACGTCTTTGCCGTTGAAAATTATGGCGTTTGCTTTTAAACGTAATTCTGTAAATAGTAATTCTGTAAAATACAACTATGGACAATACCTAAATCAATTCCCCCCGAATACGATAAAAGTAATCCGGGAATTAGAACGGATCCAGAAGAAAATATGTAGGCATAAAATGTCTATTATGTTAAATGAAATTTGCATTAACGAAGAAATGCTGCCTATATATATATATATATATATATATTGAGCACTCTGGTATCCGGTAAGGTATAAATGTAAACAAGCGAAAGCTACTACTTAATACCTTATAATTTCCGAGCTGACGTGCTTCGCTTGTTGGCTGAGAGATATGATACTAAGTCTAACGTAACGTTGGTCAGGTTTCGATCCATCTTTCAGTCGTCTTACGTGTCTACCCACTCTCATGAATTGTGATACAACGAAACTGTGTGTCTGTGGATGACGATATATATATATATATATAAATCATAAACACACTTAGTATATATTATATTTGAAACAAGTCTGCATATATATATATATATATATATATATATATATATATATGTGAGTGTGTGTGTGTTTGAAGGATTTGGTTATAAATAAACTACAATTTCTGATATACTATAAAAGAAAACAGATCGAAATTTTCGTATCCTCTAAAGAAGAGCTGTCATTTTTTCTTCTACTACAACTACCTCTCGGACAAAAGATTACTGTTAACTGTTTGAAGAGTTATCACTGAACTGATACAGGAAAGAAGCATGATATATACATTTTAATCATCACACACTGACACAAAAAAGTTCAAAATGACGAAGGTCTTTATTGCATTTAGTACATTGGTATACCAGAATACATAGAATCGTGGCTCCACCTACAAATTTGATCCATATTTAGTACTATATATTGTCTGAAAGAAAAATGGGCGTTGAAAAATTATATTGAGGCGAAGTTTCTGGTAGAAGTGACAATCTTGCCTTGCAAATCAGCATTCGAAATCTTAATGTTTACCTGGGCTAGACCATTGCCAACTAGCCCAATAAGAAATTTACTTCGGTTAGCTTAGATTGGCACAGAAACATGAACATTGAGCATATTTGGAAAAATCGATCTCGCTTGACTAATAATGGTTCACAGTTCTCGGTTGCTAAACATTGAGCCTCCTCTAAGTAATCCTTGTCGGCTGTTTAGCGAAAATATATTCGTAATAAAAATACATAGACAGCGCGCATATTTATTATATTTGTGGCGCGAATAGATTCTTACCCACATATATTCACAACTTTAAACATACACGTATATACGCATATTATGAATAATACATTCTTTTGTTGTTGTTTTTTGCTTGTTTGTTTATTTGTTTTTGCTTTGTTTTTTGTTTGTTTGTTTGTTTTTTTTCTTTGTTTTTTTTTTTGTTTTTTTTTGTTTTTTTTTGCTTTCTTTTTTTGTCGGCTGATTTTCACATACCATTTATTCCATATTGAGCTATGATCTGAGGCGAATTTATCACAAAGGAATATCTGAATCTTCTCACTTTTATGCCGGATTGTCGGTCAAGGCCAATGACAGGGTTGTTTGTATTATATTCCTTGGGCAATTTATAAAGACCTCTGTTGACAGCATCTATATATTATAATAACGCTATTCTTCCATCGACGATGACCATTAAACCTAGGCGAAGCTCAGCAAATGATTACACAGGTAGTGTGTTGATAGCGTTGTGGGCTTGTGTAAAGCCTGCCACAGATTTAGGATGAGCTGATAACGGAAGTATGGAGCGCTACTGCGTTATACACTCTCTTAAGAACATTCCACAGGTTAAAATTTATCTATTTCCTTTTCTTTGACTAGTTGCCCTATAGAGGTTGAAGTGACCAGTTTGACTTAGTATTTAATCTATAGCTGTGAAGAAAAGAGGTATATACGAACCTTTCTCGATGGCCCTACTTTGCCTGTAGATAAATTTTATGAAACCACCCAAAGCCGTACAGTACAAGATTTAGTGACCATGGTGGTTGGAGTAATTGTGCAATCGTGTATCCCACCAAAAATATATCACATTGAAAATAAGGAGACTAGATCTACATACATTTTTAAACTGACGTAGACTGTTTTAGACATCTAGACATCAACCGTTTATTAGATAAGTCCCTTGTGGTGTAATGGTTAGAGTTGTAGGAAATAGACACGGAGACTCAATATCAAATCCTCTGCAATACTGTTGGCATGATCGAGGCTCGTGTCATCCTAAATTCTCTGATAATTTTGATGATAAAGTAGTTGGTGAGGATAACCACCCGTTGATCAGGCAAAAGCAAACGTGAATTAGTTTCTCAAAATGGTTTATATTTTACTCTTGCGATGTATATTCAGTTCTTCACTTCTCCAAAATAAGAGAATAATAATTGAAATGTCTTCATTTAAAAAAAAATGATCTTTAAAAGTTTGATTACCAATAGCTAACTAAATTATTATCATGAATACTCGCATCACACTCGATGTATATTCTTCCCTTAAAGATTCTTCACTCTCTCTCTCTCTCTCTCTCTCCTTGTCTCTCCACACACACAGACACTCAGACACACATACACACAAATATATATATATATATATATATATATATATATATATATATATAAAACCTCCACATGAGTTGGATGCGACACAAAGTTAATTTTTCACCGAAGTTAAACTGGTTTGAATTCAAAGCTACCCTTATAGAAAGCTTGTCACACCATAGTTTACGAGCCCAGTCTGCCCATCCGTTAAACCATAGCCCGAGGGATAGTTGTTGAATTGAATACTTTCCCAAGTGTATTTGCTCTGTGTAAAATACGAACAGTCTAGTCACCTTGTTCATTTCCTACGACGAGAAGCATTACACCACAAACATTTTCATAATATATCTTTATAATTTTTATGCTTCCAGCTAGCTTTTCACACTGACTTCAGCTCGTTTATCAGCGGAGTGTGAGCGATAGCAAGTCTCCTCAGGTCTCCTTTATTCTTGTCGATCTTAACAATGGTGTTTGGTTTGGTTTGGTTTGGTTTGGTTTTATGGCACATCAAACTTTGTAGGTTATTTAATGCCAAATTCATTTTTATTCATATGAACAGTTCTATTTATAATAATTCTGTTTAGTATAAGTACATAGCTTTAATGTCAAAAACAGTTCTATTTCAATCTATTCAGTTTATCATGAGTACACAGTTTATATGTCAAAACATTTCAATTTCAAACAATTCAGTTTAGTATGAGTATAGTTTTTGTTTACACTCAGTTGAATGTCAAAACAGTTCTAATTTTTACAATTCAGTTTTATATAAGTTTAGTTTTTTGTTTACACACGGTTAAATGTAAAAACAGTTATATTTCAAACGATTCAGTTTAGCGTAAGCATACAGTTTATTTTTATTTGACCCATAGATAAGACCCTATGAGGTGCTACCACTCCGAATCAGAGTGGCCCTGGGAGCGATGGCAATGAAGGGGTGCTCCGTATTACACAAAGCTATAGCATTACAGGAACCTCATCATAGTGTATTATCCAGCTTAATTGTTAAGGGTGGCTTACCCCTCTGCAGAGTAGCAGTCGGAGTATTTTACAGTCCCAGCCGACTGGACAAGACAACAAAAACTAGGAAACAGAAACGGGAAAGAAAACAACTGTATGGATAATCTATAGTCTTTTCAAGTCCTTACCATGTCGAAGTACTAATCCCTCTTTTCACATTCTTTCAGTTATTATTATTATTATTATTATTATTATTTACTTAGAGCTTTTCACATCAGCGTAAGCTGATGGTCTTTCACTGGAGATTGAGTGACAGCAAGTCTCCTCAAGTCTCCAGTATTCTTCTCAGTATTCTGGCCGTTTTCAATAATGCTGTTGTTTGGATGGTCTCCACTCGGCCGCCAACTTCTAAATCTTCCAGGCCCTATAATAATCCTTTAGTTACCGTGACAAAAGCACCAATCCCAATTAATATAATTGTCACCTTCATGTTCCATAGCTTTTTTCAATTCTCTAGCAAGGTCGAGGTATTTATCTCTCTTTTCACATTCTTTCAGTTTTATTCTATGGTCTGCCGGGACAGCAAAGTCGACAATCTTGCAGATTTTCTTTCTTTTTTTTTTTTTTTTTTGTTGATTATTATAAGGTCTGGTCTTTGGGCTGAGATTAAGTTGTATATCAAAGTCCCACAGGAGTTTGTGCGTGTCATTTTCTAGGACAGGAGCTTGGTTGTGCATATACCATTATTATTATTATTATTATTATTATTATTATTATTATTATTATTATTATTATTTCACTCATTTGTGAGTTTTCACACCGGCGTCCGCTGATAGATTCTCACTGGAGTCAAAGTAACAACATGTAAAGATAATTTAATAATCTTTTAAGGAAAATGTAATTTTTTTTATATTTAAGGAAAATTTAAATGTTTTTTTAAAATCAAAATTTAATAAATTCTATTTTAATTTTCTACAAAGATAGCAAATAGTTTCTGTGCTGAAAAACATGTGATTTAACAGTAACAAAATTTATCAGGCATATAAAAGATAAATTCAGACATCGATAAAATAAAGATCGTCTGCAAACTCGGACGATTCAGTTGAACGTTTTCTATATGAAAAAGAATAAATTTGACAATCAAGAAATCTAATCCAAGAAATTTTATTTAGCACGAAAAAATATAAAAAGATATTTGCTTAAAAGTTTTCAAGCGATATCTAAAAGATGAATATTTAACAGTTTTGCAATATCGAAAAGGGCAAAATTGAAATGTTTACACAATTTAAAAAAAATAAAAACAATTTTATAAAAGTTTTCTTTTTCCTTTTTGTTTATGTTTGCTAATATGCAATCAGTAAGAAATAATCGAAAATATAGTTTTAAGTAATTTTAGATTAACCGATACTACAAATGTAACGGGAATTAAAAAACTGTCTTGTTAATTTCGATAGTAAAAAGAGAATTTATCTCAAACATAAATCTTTAAAGAAATTTGTTAGAGATTTTCATCTTAAAATGAAACTTGGTTTCTACGAATTTCAGAAACACAAGACAAATAAATATAAAAAATATGTCTTTTACCTACGAATTAAAAGGAGTAAATCATCTCGAGGGTGTCACCCTATTTTTAAAATGAACTTGCTTGTTCAAATTACAATAATAGATGTTTCTCAATACATTAATGATTATGTATAAAAGTTATGAGAGAAGTTATGATCATAACTTTATAAATATTTGAATTTCGATTGTTTGACTTATGAAAAACCGGAGAAAAATCTATACGTTTTCACCGTGTGAGTTTAATGTTCTTTCAACATTTTTTTTCGTTAGTCAAAGTATTCTTTCGAATTACAATTTCCCGCCAATTAATTAAGCAGACAATAATTTTAAAGGCTACACTATTGTTATAATTTTTTTATTTGAAACTCTGGAGATTGGAATTTTCCAACCGAACACACGGACACAGCATTACATCACTTTTACAACTATGACTCAAGCGTTTATTTCCCTTTACAAAATATTTAAAATAAAAACGCTTGCCACAAGAATAAACAATTATTTGTCTGTGAATAAATTACAATATAATTAGATTAAAATATTTTATACGAGTCCCTTGAAGTCTCCAGGACTCTTCTTAGTATTCTGGCCGATCTTAATAATCCTGTAGTTTCGATGATATCCACTCGTCCTCTTATTTCCAAGTCTTCCAGTCCCTGTAATAATCCTTTGGTGACTGTAAAAAGAGCACCAATAACAATTAATCACTTCCATATTCCACAGTTTTTTGTTCTCTTGTAAGGTCTAGGTACTTGTCACTTTTTTTTTGCTTACCTTCAGTTTTACTCCGTGTTTAGCCCAACGAGAAAGTCTGCTATTCGGCAGCGTCTCTTCTTTTTTGATATCCTCACTGTAGTTTTCCAATTCTTTTTCATTGACAACAGTTTGACATCGTCCACGCACATTAGGTAATTAACCTTTTCCTGCGATTTAGTAAGTTTCTATCCACCTATGCTTTTCCGAAGTATGTGATTGAGTGGCATCATCGCAATCACAATTAGTAATGGTGATAGCGCATGTCCCTGGAAGATACCTGTCTGGATTTTGACCTCAGCTAAGCTTATCCTCTTGTCAGTTCCACTTTACAGTTTTCGTGTTTTTCTTGATATTATTATTATAATTTTCCTATTTGGGAGTTTTTCACACCACTGTCACACTTATGTTTCATACTTTTTAGTTCTTAGGCAAGATTCAAGTATTCATCGATCTTTCGCTTTCTTTTATTATAATTATTTTACTCCTTGGGAGTTTTTCACATCAGCGTTAGCTGATAGTCTTTCACTGATGTTTGAGTGACAGTAAGTCTTATCAAGTCTCCTGGAGTCATTTCAGCATTCTGGTCGATCTCAATAGTGTAGTAATTTAGATGGTCTCCAATCTTCCTCTTATTTCCAAGTTCACTTGTCCCTTTAATTATCCTTAAGTGACTGTACCAAAAGCACCAATCAGCATTGGTATAATTGTCATTTTCACGTTCCACAGTTTTTTCAATTTCCTTGTGTTGTATCGTGGTTAGGGAATGATACACAGTGAAACAAACTTAATTATTTATTAACTCAAGTGGTACAGTCCAACTAGTATTATAAGTCAATCGCTATAGGTGTTACGTCCGAAGTTAGTCTTCTACTGACCGAGGTCTTTCAGTGCTCATCTGTCTCTGCTTCTGCTTCTATCTCCGATTTTATCTCCGCTTAAGAGATACGATGTCTTTTATACTTGCGGATACCGGAAGTAACGTGGTACGAGGCACTATGCAACACCGAGCAAGTTCCAGATACTTATCCTTCATTTCATTTTCTTTTCATTTTATTCTGTGGTCTACCGAGACAGCAAAGTCCACAATTTTGCAAGTTCTCTTTTTTGCTGATTATTATAAGGTCTGATCGTCAGGGCGAGATTAGGTCATCTGTTTATACGTCAAAATCCTAGAAGATTTTATGTGTCTCATTCTCCAGGACATGCTGGGCTGTGCATATTCCATTTTTCATATGGTTAAATTTATATTTCTGGCACAACTCCCAGTGAATCTCCTTGCCCACCCAGACGTGTCTAGTCTTGTATTCCTTCTGTCCTAATTTGCTGCATTCGCTTATTATGTGATTGATCGTTTCATCTCTATTACCACATAGCCTACATTTGCTATTTTGTTGAGTTCCATCAATTCTCGCTTTAATATGATTGGTTCCTATGGCGTTGTCCTCTGCTGCTATCAGGAGAGATTCAGTCTCTCACTTAAAGTTTCCCGTTCTTAGCCAGGTCCAGGTTTTCTCGTGTTGCTTAAAACGCCCATAGAGATATTTTCTTCCTATTTTTGTTTTCTAGTTTTCTTCGTGTTGTCAGTATTGTTTCTGGTGGCTGCAATCAGTCTTTCTCCACGCTTTTCTATGTAGACTTTGAGTCGTTGTATCGATGTGTCAACGCTGGTATGTCCTCTATCTCCTTCATTACTTAATATATATCATATCTACCCAACGCCTCCACTCGGGCAGGATATGACACAAGGTCAATCTTTAAGCGGAGTTTAACAGGTTTGAATTCAGAGTTTGCCTTCTCCTAGTTGCCTAACCAAGGCTGAAGAACCTAGTCTGTCCTACTATTTACCCATAGCTGGAGGGAGAATAATTGTATTCATACCTTTCCCAAGGGTATTAGTGCTATGTGAAATGCAATCAGTCTCGTCCTACGACGATAACCATTACACCACGAGCACTTCACTTAATATATATAATCTTAAATACTTGACATATATATAATCTGTCAACGTCGTCTCTGGCATGAAGTGCCTTATGCATGGTCATTAGTTTTCTTGTTCTTTAATCCATTTGCTTAAGTTCTCTTGTTCTCTTCAAGAATGGTCCCGAATATCTAACAAGGCGGATAGCCTAGGTTTTTATTCTTTTGATAAGGTATCTGCTCCATAGCTTTGTCTCGAGTAGCTTTCTGATTTTCCTAAGATACTCATTCTTATTTTTTAATTTCATCTCCACTTGTTTGATAGTGTCAGCTTCCAAGATGCCCAAGTGTTTGTAGGTTTTATTTTCTCCGAGCGTTCTTATCTTGTCTTCATTTGATAGTTCCATTCCATCAGTTAGATGTCGTTTGCAATTATCATTACATGCATGGCATATTTTTCTATGTGTTTAAGTTGCAAAATCGCTATTATAAATCGTAACAGTGACAGTGCTTCTCCTTGAAATATACCTCTTTGGATGTTTGCTTCAGCTAAACTTTTTCTTCTCGCTGGCAATT
Source organism: Sepioteuthis lessoniana (assembly GCA_963585895.1). NCBI lineage: Eukaryota > Metazoa > Mollusca > Cephalopoda > Myopsida > Loliginidae > Sepioteuthis > Sepioteuthis lessoniana. The sequence continues at coordinate 12,350 of CAUZXS010003181.1, forward strand.
CCACTTTCTAAATTACCATGGTTTTACCGATAAAGTTTATGACTTCATCTGATATTTTGTACATTTTGCATCGGTTTATTATTCAGCTTTGCGGAACGTTATCATATGCCTTTTTGTATTCAATCTAGGCCATAGGTAGATTTTTCCGTCTGGTCTTGCTCTCGTTGAGGATGTGTTGATCTATGTTGAGTAGCTCTTCTGTGCCTCTGAATATTTTGCAGCACACTTTCTAATCTACAGGGATCTATCCGAGACTTGTTAGAGAGTAGTACTTCTCTTCCCTTGTTTGTGCTGTTAATATTTTCCACATCGTAGGTAGTCAAGTTATTGGTCTGTAGTTGGTTGGGGCGATTCCTTTGACGGGGTCTTTCTGGATCAATGTGGTCTTTCCTTTGATCACCCATTCAAGTTCTTGTGCTCCTTGTAAGCATCAATTCATCTCAAATTCTAGTCTGTCAGGAAAGGAAGTAAATTTCTTGAACCAGAATGCATGCATTCCTTCATGGTCGGGTGCTTTCCAATTTTAAACTTTTTTAGTGTTGTTCTGAGTAAATCGATGTGTTTTTCTGCTTTCGAACCTTCTTCGAGTTTTTCTAATTATTTTGCCACATCGCTTATCCATTCGGCTTTTTCTTATGTTACCTTGGTTGCCATATTTTACTTTAAAATTGTTCGGTTTCTCTTGCATCCGGGAGTTGTCATGTTTTTGTATCATCACCCTATTATTATTATTATTATTATTATTATACTCTTTTGAGAATTTTTCACAAAAGCGTAAGCTGATGGTCTGTCACTGGAGTCTGAATGACAGCAAGTCTCCTAAAGTCTCCAGGACTTTTCTCAGTATTCTGTCCGATCTCAACAATGATGTAGTTTGAATGGTCTCCTCAAGTCCTCCAGTCCCTCTAATAATTCTTCGGGGATTGTATTGAGCGCAAAAATTACAATTCGTATCACTGTTACTTCCATGTACCACATTTTTTCAGTTCTCTAGCAACGTCTAGGTACTTATCACTCTTTTCGCTTTGCTTCAGTTTTGCCCGGTCGTCAGCCGGAATGGCTAAGTCCACTATTCGGCAGATTCTCTGTTTTGTAAACTAGCGCTTGGTCTGGTCGTCTAGCTGAGAATAGGTGATCCGTTTGGATCTCAAAATCCAAGAGAATTGTGTGTGTCTCATTTTCTTAAACGGATTCCTGGTTATGTATATACCATTTGTACGTATGGTTGAATTTAAACTTCATGCACAATTCCCAGTGGATCACCTTGTCCACCCAGTCGTGTCTAGTTTTATACTCTTTCTGCGCTAATTTACAGCATTCGCTTCTTTATAATTATTATTATTACTATTTACTCCTTTAGAGTTTTTCACAGAAGTGTTAGCTGATGGTTTTTCACTGGAGTTTGAGTGACAGCAAGTCTCTCCAAGTCTCTAGGACTCATCTCAGGATTCTGGCCGTTCTTAGCAGTGCTGTCGTTTGGATAGTCTCTTCCCGTTCGCCAACTTCCAAGTCCTCCAGGCCTTTTAATAATTCTTTAGTTATTGTGCCTAACGCGCCAATCACAATTGGCACAATCGTTACTTTCATGTTCCACAGCTTTTTCAATACTCTAGTTAGGTCGAGGTACTTATCCTTCTTTTCACTTTCCTTCAGATTTATTCTGTGGTCCACCGGGACAGCAAAGTCGACAATTTTGCAGATTGTCTTTTTTTTTTGGTTGATAATTATAAGGTCTGGTCTTCTGGCCGGGATTAGTTGACCCGTTTATATGTTAAAGTCCCATAGGAGTTTATGCGAGTCATTTTCTAGGTAAGGGGCTTGGTTGTGCATATACCATTTGTTTGTATGGTCGAATTGAAATTTCCTGCACATTTCCCGGTGGATCTCCTTACCGACCCAGTCGTGCCTCGCCATCTCCTCCTTCTGTGCTAATTTGTTGCATTTGCTTATTATGTGATTGATCGTTTCGTCTCTGTCACCGCATAGCCTACATTTAGTGTTTTGTTGCGTCTTATCTATTCTCGCTTTGATATGATTGGTTCTTATGGCGTTGTCCTGTCATGCAATTAGGAGGGATTCTGTTTCCATTATTATTATTATTATTATTATTATTATTATTATTATTATTATTATTATTATTTCCCAACTAGTGATTTTTTCACACCAACATTAGGTGGTGGTCTTTCTCTTGAATCTTAGTTATAATAAATCTACTCAGGTACCCAGAAGTCTTCTCAGTATTCCAGCCGATCCCAGAAATAATGTTGTCAGGATGGTCTCGATTCTTCATCAGATTTTCAATTCTTCCAATCTTTCTTTTAGGGCTTTATGATAAGTTCTAATCTTACCTAGTACAATTGGTGTCACCGTAACCTTCATTTTCTACATGGTTACTTCTCTAGCTAGGTCCAAGTACTTGTTCATCTTATGGCTTTTTTTTTCATTCTGTGGTCCGCTGGAACAGCAAAATCCACTCAATATCAACTTCTTTTTTTCTTCTTCTTATAATTGGCCGAGATTAGGTGAACCGTTCACATCTCAAGATCACAAAGAATATTTTGCCTCTTATTCTGTCGGGCTGGTGATTTCTAGTTTGTGCATTTACCATTAGGAAGTATGGTCATTATTATTATTATTTGAAAGAAGAAGAAGATATTCTAATACGTAAGTCGAAATAAGCTGATATAGGTGGTCATATATGGTAATAATAATAATAATAATAATAATAATAAGAAGAAGAAGAAGAAGAAGAAGAAGAAGAAGAAGAAGAAGAAGAAGAAGAAGAAGTTACTGTAATATATAAGTAGAAATAAGCTGATATAGGTGGTCATATAGAGGAATGATAAGTAAGTAGATTTAACGATACATCGATCGATAGATGGAATCTTCGCTTATTTGAATATACAGCCGATCTCAACTCCTAAGGAAAGTTTGAAATTGAATTTGATCATATTCACAATAACAATTGATTCCCTTCTCTACCCTTCGGCATTTTTCTCAACCATTAATAAGACATCTGGATTTTCTCCGGAAATCCTTAATTTAATTTCCAAGTATGAATCACTGCTTTATGATTGTAGTATTTCTGACAAGCACAGACATTTATTCATTCGCTAAAACCAAAAGAAATTTATCGAATGGGCTCTAATAAGTGTAGGGCTTGGACAAATCTTAGAGAAATTATGTCACCTTTTAAATATCTGCAGTTAACTGTAGTTTTACACGTAGCTACGTACATATGCACACTGATATACATACAGTTATATATATATATATATATATATATATATATATATATATATATATATATATATGCAGATATTTAGACACACACAGACACACACATATATACGTTCCTAAGCCATCCACACGAGCAGATAGCGATTGAGGGAAATTTGTTTGAAGAGATTAAGAGGTTTGAATTCAGAAGTTTTCTTCTCTTATACTAGTTGCTATACCAAAGTTAAGAGGCCTTTGTGTCCTGCCATTTTACCCATAACGATAATGAGAATAGTTAAATTAATACCTTTCCAAGTGGTATTAACGGTATGGGAAATGCAAACAGTCTCGCCAAGGATTCGAACCAGTGTCACTATATCCATTGCCTACGACAATAATTACAATACCAGAAGCGTCCAATTCATATATATAATATATATATATATATATATATATATATATATATATATATATATATATATATATATATATATATAATTTAAGATTCAATGCCGAAAGCATTTTCAGTCAGTTTTTTTTTTCAGATCACTATGCTAAAAAAATACAGCGCAATATCATACCAATATTGTGACGGTAGCAACATTTCATGTAAACCAGATTTATCTTTCGTTTCCTTTCATTTTCACACTGAAACAACAAAATCCACTTGACGAGAAATTCTTTTCAATAATAATGATAATAATAATAATTATTATTATTACGATAATTATTATGATTATGATCATACGTTTTGTGAGTTTTCTACACCGGCACCAACTGATGATTTCTCCCCGGAATCAGAGTAACAGCAAGTCTTCTAGGGTCTCCTGGACCCTTCTAAGTATACTGGCCGATCTCAACAAATCTGCAGTCTGAATGGTCTCGATTCGTCCTCCTTACCAAACCTTTGAGGACCATTCCAAGTACGCTAACTAAAATTAGTGTTACCGTCACTTCATTATTATTATTATTATTATTATTATTATTATTATTATTATTATTATTATTATTATTATTATTAAAAGCATGTGAAATGTGATAAATAAGGCAATCATTTATTTTATGTTCTGTTTAAGTTTTAGCAGATTTTTATTTGCAAAGCGGTTTGTTCCTCGTTGTAATAAAATAAAAAAAGCTCACTCTTTTGTTATTAATACTTGCTTTTGTGCATACACAAACACACATGTACATACAGACACAGAAGTTGGAAGCTGTTTTTAAAAAACGTTTTATATACTTTATCTTTTTTCTATTGATTTTCACCTGAGTTCTTATCAGTTTTTAACTTTCTGGTTCAAGCTTCTATAGATACTGTTTAACATTTTCCGAGCAAAAACTTTCAGCAGTCATTAGTCATTTTCAAGGAAATCTTCATATATTAATATTTTGTCGGCAGCAACATTTCCTGTTAACCAATTTTGTTAATCTTGTACTGTTTAATCATTTTTCAACCTGTGTTGATATCAGTTTAATAACTTACTGGTTCAAGATTCAAGGATTTTTGCCAGCCTACAACCAGGGTGGTTTTGGAACAAATAAGTTTTATTCATAGTCCTCATACTCTAAATATTGCCTACAAAAAGTAGGCGTCTTTGTTAAAATGGCTATAATCGTTGAAAATGATCTCGTCCACCTAAGTTCAAATCCTGAACGTGGCCATTTGTATTTCGAATTGCGCTAATACTCATGGGAAAGGGATGAACTAGTCGAGTATTACTTCTCTAACAGTCGGAATCTGAGCTCAAGAAAAAGCCAGGATTTAGGAAGCTTGTTGAAAACTCATATTTCTTCAAAATGAATTTTTGTCACGTATTTCTTAAATAATATATTCTCTCTTCCGTTATATCCCGTTGGAATCAAACACATTTCAAGCATTCGTCCACGTGACAACAACGTGATGATATTTTCAAAAATAAGACGCTGACTAAGCTGTTATGAATCTTTCTTTTATATAAATACTTTAAATTCATGAAAAATGTTGTTAAAATAGCGGTGGTTGTTAGATAAATTCACAGGAGAAAAGAAATTCCTGAAGAAGGTTATTACAACCGAAAGGTTTTACGTCAACTAATATCATCATCATCATCATCATCATCATGTCACGCTATCAGCACGGACATCCCTGACCCTCTCTTGCCACCGCTCCCTATCGTCCATTGCTTCCGGCATGTCCTCAGGGCTACATCCCGTATCGACACAGAGCTGCTCTATGTAGGTTCGTGCTGGTCGTCCTGCCTTTGCTCGTCTATGTGAAGGGATCCACTGGAGTAAATCACTTATAACCTCTTCCCTACTTCTCCAGCAGTGTCTCACATGTCTGGATTGTCTAACTTTGATTGTTTACATTACGAAAGCTATCAAAAACTTACATAATAAATTCATTAAACTTTGGATTATTTGTTTTTTCAAATTTTCTTCGTGCATATATATATATATATATATACATGCATTTATATATATATTTATATATATATATACATATAAATATATGCATTTACACACACACACACACACACACACATATATATATATATATATATATATATATATATGCATTTACACACACCTCTACATTAGAAGGATGAAACACAAGGTCACGTTTTTAAGCGGGTTTAAACAGGTTTGAATTCAGGGTTTCTTTCTCGTCGATTGGAGTTTTGAAAAAAAAAAACAATATTATATATCAATGTAAATGTCATTTAGGAGATTGTATATCTGAAAATAATAATATATATGTTGGTTTAACCTCAACTACCCTATCGAGAAGACTTAAAATGCACCTTTCTGGTACAAGTTCTATAGCTGAGCATTTAAAAACCCATTCGTGCCCAACAACAGAATTACGGAAAATTTTTACCGAAAACACAACAATATCAGAACATCAAAATTACACGTAAAAACTACAGCTTCTCGAGGTACTACATATTAGGAACATACAACCCAAACTTAACAGAATTAATTTTGAAACCAGTGCTAATGTAATCAAATTTCTTTAGCTACTGACGTTATGTATAGAACAGATTTGAAAAGTAAACGCTGCGCAATACAACAGTACAGACGCTCTTCTTCTTACAAAGTAGTAATGTACAAACAAAAGTTACATCACTTTTGTCATACATCCTTCCCTGGTCATGGCCCAAAGTTGGGTTGAAGGTACTTGGGAAATAAATAATTGTGGAAGATTTATCAACTAATTCCAGCCGAATATCACAAGATCAATACGGTAATTCGAAAGGATTAACAAAAAAATATGTAGACAAAAAATGACTATTATATTCAATCAAATATATATATATCCATTATTTTCTTCCATATATATATATATATATATATATATAGTTTTGAAAATAGTTTTGAAATTTTAAAATAGTTTTGAAATTTTAAAATAATTTAAAATAGATTAAATCTTTGTTTAATTTAATTTAATTATTACTGTATCATTACGTAAAGTTATTGAATAAAGTTTAGATCTAATTTAATATTAAATCTGTAATTTAAGTCAAAATATAATTAGAATTTAAAGATTAAAATAAAAAATAAAAAAGTTTTTTTAAATAAATTTACTACATTTTTAACCGAAATTGAAATAAAAATGGAAGTGGGCTAAATGAGGAGATAACTCTTCACCCCTTTTCTATCTCCCCACCACCTTTTTCTGTGTCTATTCTAGTTTTTTTTTTATCTATAGGATCTGAAGAAGTCCTGTTAAATTTTTTCGTATTTTTGAAATTTTCAAAAACGCGTAACAGGATGGAAATAAATTTATAATCCTAATGTGATCTGTTTGTTGTTTTTCTTAAAGAGTATATATATATATATATATATATAAGAATATAATGTTCATCTGTTTGATTCACTTTTCTCAATAAATCTCATTTGATATCAGTATACATTGTTTTCTTCGGGGCATGTAATTGTTTTCATAACAAAAAAAACCGAGCATGAGATAGATAATACATTCTATATCAAAAAAGAAAAACCCCACGATTATTCATAAATGAACAAGCGGAATAGTATCATATAATTAATGCGCAATATAATAGTAACTGTATGTATTTGGCAACACCTTCGCTCAAGCGGGATGCAACACAAAGTCAATTTTTTAGAGGAATTTAACTGCTTTGGATTCAGAATTTTACCTCTAGAACAGATGCTATTTCAAGGTTAAAGAACCCAGCCAGCCAGAATATTTATCTGTAGCTGGAGAGAGAATAGTTGGATTCATACCTTTTGTGTGAAATGCAAACAGCATCATCTAGGATTTGAATCGTGTCGCTGTATCAATTTCCCACGACAATATCCATTACACCATGAACGGCTGAATAGCTCTAGAATAGCTCGTGTAGCATAAATGAAACGACTAATACGCAATGACTTAATGGTGCAAACTGGCACATAAGGATCACAAGGGTGATAAATTCTAGAACTACAAGTCTACACATGGAAGCTCAAAGAGAGACAAATTATAATAACCGGACAAACTGAAAAATAGTAATTATACGATTATAAAATCAGGAATACAATAATAGGAATAACAGCAATTTTATGGATATTTCTTAAGACAAAATCAGAAAATTGCATATGGTATAACCTGTGCATGAGAACGCAAAGGAATCCTTGCGAGAGAAACCATGAAAAGCAACTAAAAATAACACCATATGAATTAATTATATAAAAATTATAATCGATAAAATCAGAATTTGAGAATGTTATATATCATGGAAATAGTACACACACACACACACACACAAACATATATATATATATATATATATATATATATATATATATATATATATATATATATATAGTGTTATTTTGAGAGGAAAATAGATTAACTCTGTTATATAAGCTGCACACAGACTATTTTTCATTGTGTCAAAGTGTCATTTTGTCAGTGTTGTCCATGAAGAGATATACTTAAATATCTTCAGAAATGTGAGGGGGTGTACTCACTTTTGTGATACACTGTGTGTATATATATATAGAGAGAGAGAGAGTGGGGGGTATGCACATACACACACACACACACACACACATAAACACACACACACAAACACACGTATATATATATATATATATAGAGAGAGAGAGAGGGAGAGAGAGATAGAGAGTGGTCAAAAGAGACTGAAAGACAATTAGAGAGAGAGAGAGAGAGAGAGAGAGAGAGAGAGAGAGAGAGAGAGTAGTCTTGAACATTCGAAGCTGCTGGAAAAGGGGATTATCTAACTTGTTAATATTGATTAAAATTTTGTATTTATTTCGTTCCTTCCTTTCGTTATGTGACACTTGTAAACAAGCATGCTAATCTATAGATGCTGAACGATGAAGTAAAGTTTTATGTATCTGGGTATAAAAGAGGTTTGTTTCACTGATTTTAGAGGCATATTTATAACTTCCCTGCTTCTCGCTTTCTCACTTTCTGTATATATATATATATATATATATATATATATAAATAAATATATATATATATATATATATATATATATATATATATATATATATATGTCACGTGGCTGGCATCTAAGAAAATTGGTTGAAACTTCACAAACAAGTGTATTCCCAAATAGAGTATATCAAATTTTCACAGGTTTATTAACGAATTCGCCGTGCTTTGCGTTAGGCCTTGCAAGCAACTTGATCACTTCGTGACAGGCTCGCTGCACTCATACTTGTGGCCGCTTGGCGAAAAGCTTACTGCACTTGCAACCTCAGTATTTGAAATTCAGCGCATAATCTTATCGACATTGTCCTCTTAGAAAGTTCGGTCAACCTATTACCGCTATTATCTTTTATTTCAATTTTTTTCTGTATCTTCTATATTCAGTTCATATAAAACAATTGTTTTTCTAATCTCACAGCTCTATAAACAAGATTCTTTTCATGCATCACTCTTTATTTTCTACTGTCTTACTTTTTTTATTCATACATTCACTTTTAATGACAGGGAGCTTAAGAGTAAAATTGATAAAATTTCCCCTGACTGAATAAACTATATATATATATATATATATATATATAAAGTCAAGTTGGCGACCATAGTCGAGGGTGACCTCAAGTCTCCCTTTATGATAGCTACTGCACCTATTTATATTTCAATATCCAAGAGAATTTTGTCACTCATTCTCCGGTATGGATTCTGGTTTTTGCATAAAATATTTGATAATATATTCAAATTTCTATTTCTTGCATAATTCCCTGTTTATCACCTTCCTTGCCCTGTCATGTCAAGTTTTTAACTCTTTTTTGTGCTAATTGGCTGCATTCACTTATCCTGTGATTAATCATTTCGTCGCTATCACGACATAACCTACACTTGCCATTCTGTTGTGTCTTGTCTTTTCTTTTTCTTTCTTTTTTTTTTTTTTTTTGGTTTATATACTTGGTCCTTATGGCGTTGTTTTGAGCTGCGCTTTACTCTTTTTTCTCTCTGTTGTCCACCCCGACAACACACAATTTCGCCTAAATGGAAAACTCTTCGTTCTGTTGAAACAGCATACGCGACCATTTTTTCTTCAGTGTATCTTCCTTGCTTCTTATACACGGAACCTCATTGCCACTAAATCATTTTGTTGATACAAAAGGCAGCAAAGCGATACTTAATTAGTTGACACGCTCACCGACAAGAATATTAGAAGACTCTAAAACAAATCGAGTCCAACAAAATCGAAAAAACAGACGAGAGGGATCAGCACACGAGTAATGTACAAAAAATAAAAATAAAAAACGAACAAAAAAGAAAAGAAAGGGAAATAAATCGTGCTGTAATCTGTGTAAAACTCATAATGTTTTTGGCCCTGTTGACCTTCTAAGCGTGAGGTCATCAGCCATAAATATTAGGTTGACATTACTCTTCTATAGACTTCCGTTTAAATTTGCTGCCTTCTTTTGCATTTTATCTTTTACATTCTATTTCGAAGACGACTCTATTCTGATTTCTTAATAGATACACACCAAGACTTTTGTTAATCAACATTTATTTTCGCAGCAAAAACTATGGAAATTTAATGATTAAGTTCGTACATGCACATAAATTTGTCCTCATTTTCTCTCTCTCTCTCTCTCTCTCTCTCTCTCTCTCTCTCTCTCTCTTTCACCCTATATATATATATATATATATATATAGTCATCTACAATCAGACTGTTTCGTTGTATCACAACATTTTAGTCTGGCTAGACACGCAAGACGCTTCAAACGGAGATTGAAACCTGCTTAATTTAACGTCAGGCCGATTACATACCTCTAAGCCAGTATGCAAATCAACGCCAGCTTCGGAATTTAGCGCATATATATCAACTTTCACTTCTTTATATTTCCCGCTATCAGCTACCGAAGTGCTCAATTCGTTTAAAGAACTTTGCATTACGTGCGTAGCAACCGTCCGTTAATTCCATCGCCAACGTGCTCAATCCCTCAGGGCTAGCGTATATATATATATATATATATATATATATATATATATATATATATTGACGCCTGCATCAGCCAGATGTGACACAGGTTTGAAATGAGTTTCCTTTCTTCTAGACCGGTTGCTATACCGATGTTTAAAAACCAGTCTGCCTAATATTTACCCATAGATGGTGTGAGATATTTTGATTTATACTTTTCCCGATGTGAAATACTAACAGCCTCGTCTTGGATTTGAACTGGAGTTGCCGTGTCTATTTCCTAAGATGGTAAACATTACACCACGTAAAAATATGTGTTCAAAATCTGAGGAGTTTTGCCCAGAAGAATATGTTACACATTTATGCACCAATTTTCTGTTATCTAGAGTGTTCGCCAGTGGCCTGGGAGACCTGGGTTCAACCCCAGGTCGAGTCATACCAAAGACTCAAAAAATGGCACTTGATGCCTCCTTGCTTAACACTCAGTATTATAAGGTACGGATCAAGGGTAAAGTGGAGCAATCCAGGGAAAGGTGTAGCGCCCTCCCCTACACCTTGGTGTAGTAGCTATCAACTTTATTTTTACTTCTTATCGAAGAAGTGTGGCTAGCTATACACAAACTTTCACTACTATGAACAAATTACCAAGGTAGGAAGTCCAAAAGTTCATGCCTTTACTTAACTGTAGTACTCTCATACGTCAAGATTAACTAAAAAGTCCATCTAATAATATAAAACACAAGTGTAGCATTTTGTGTGTACATCAGTGTGTCTGTATATTTAATATTTAAAAAAGAAAAAAATCAAAAGAAAAAAAGAAAGAAAATAGAACGGAAGGTGAGATCTCTGACGTCTTTTCTTTTTTCGAAATTTTTAAAGAAAGAAAAAATATCAAGTGTAAAAGAAAGAAAGTAAGAAAGAAATAATCATGTGATTTGTGACTTGCCATGTTGAAAGAGAAAGGAATCGAAAGCAGACAAGCTGTTATGTTAGTAGTCGTAACAGCAGGATGACTTGAGGACTAAAAGAAAGAAAGAAAGAAAGAAAAAAAGAAAGAAAGAATCATGGGATTTGTCACTTGCTATATCGAAAGAGAAAGGAAAAGAAAACATATAAGTTATCGGAAAAGCAGGATGACCTCAAAACGGAAAGTTTCTTCAGTTTATGAGTTCCTCTACGTACTTAGCTATGTATCTTTTGAATATACATTGACAGCAATAAGAAAAAGAGTGAATGAGAGAGAAAGAGACCGAGTCCCCTTGTTTTAAGATTACATAAAGTTCAACCATCATTATTGACGGTCGTATTCTAGCATATATATGACATAGAATAATGTATGTGTATATCTGTCAGTGTGTATGTGTGCATGTGCTTTTATTTTGTTTTACTTTAAAAAGAAGTACGTATATATATATATATATATATATATATATATATATATATATATATTCAGGTCCTAAAGGCAACACCCCACAAAGCAGCAGCTGTACGGCAACCTACCACCCATCACGAAAACTGTCAAAATTAGACGAACCAGACATGCAGGACACTGCTGGAGAAGTAGAGACAAGCTCATAAGTGAAGTACTCCTATGGACCCCTTCACATGGCCGAGCATAGCAGGGCGACCAGCTCGAACCTACATACAGCAGCTCAGTGAGGATAGGGGTGTAGCCCTGAGGACATCCCGGAAGCAATGAACGATAGGGAGAGATGACGAGAAAGGGTCAGGGATATCTGTGCTGATAGCACAAGTTGATGATATATATATATATATATATATATATAAGCTATTAGATCACTGCTTTAAGTTGGTTTCATGTAATTATTAGTCGATCAAATGAAACTCAAGACATTCGAGTTTTATCTGATGATTGTCCGAACTTATTTTTATATCAGAATCCGTAGAAATTTCACGATTTCGTTAAAATCATCATCATCATCATCATGTGGTGCAATCAGCACGGACATCCCAGACCCTCTCTCGCCAACCCTGCCTATCGTCCACTTGCTTCCGGCAAGGACTACACCCCGTATCAGCACAGGGCTACTCTATGTAGGTTTAAACTGGTCGTCCTACCTTTGCTCGGCCAGGTGAAGAGGTCTACATGAATACATCTCTCATGAGCTCGTTCTTTCTCCAACAGTGTCTTGCATGTCTGGTTCGTTTAATTTTGATGGTTTTCGTGAGCACCCCACAAAGCCGCAGCTGTACGGCTACTTACCACCCATCACGAAAACCATCGTTAAAATATGCAAATAATATTACACACTATTAAGCGTTGAAATCATCATCAAATAGTGCCATACCAATATATATATATATATATATATATATATTCCATGTCTCCATCCGGTGAGCAAACCTTGACTTTTGAGCTTTTGTTGAGCATCATTATGACTGTATGAGTTTTTGGAGTGGAACCATGATCTAGAAATATTTGCTCCATGATCTCTCTGAGTATGGAATCAAATACCTTGGAGAAATATACAAACAATAGTGTTTACTCTAAATTATTTGCACGAATCCCTTCAATGATTCGACGAATTGTTAGAATCTATGAAATTGTGCATCGTTTTCTTCGAGAACCGCTCTGATTTTTTCTTAAAACATTCTCAATTTCAGGTTCGATACGATTGCAAAGCAGGGCATTTTAAACCTTAGCCGCAATTGAAGTAAGAGTTTTATCTCTGTTGTTCTTAGTGATTCCGGGGTCACCCTTCTTCAGGAATGGGAGGATGCAGCCTTTTGTATATCCTTCTATTATATTTTGTTAATAAACAGCGTTGCAAGATCAAATAAGTTAGTTATCAAATATCCTTGTCATTCCATATTTCTTGGGGTGTTTCCTTGAGGCCGGCCGCTTTTCTGCTTTTAATTCTCCTAATTACTATGGACATATTCGACATTGTTGCTGGAGTTCTACAAGGAGGTACAATAGAATTCATTTGTTTATAATCTGCTAGACTACGTACTTGGAACGTCGATAGATATGATTAAAGAAAATGGTTTTACATGAAAAAAGGCAAGAAGCAAGACGATATGGCGCAGAAACTATAACAGACAGAGACTCTGCAAATGACAGAGTGTTTCTTGCTGTATCCTTGCTGATAAGCCTAGAGCAAGCAGCAGGAGGGATTAACCACTAAATGAACGCAAACAATACGGAGTAAATGTGTCATAATCTCGGAGTCATGTCCTCTCAAAATGTCGTCCTCTGAAATTATTAGACAAGTTCACGTATCTCGGCAGCACTGAAAGTGATGTCAATTGCGTCGGCTTAAACTACTATCGATAGGCTATTGATCATATGGAAGTCTGGCCTATCCGATAAAATAAAACCGGATTTCACCGATGTGTCAATGCTACTCTATGGATGCACCATATGGACGCAGACAAAATACATAGATAAAAAGCAAAATTGGAATTGTACAAGAATACTATGAGTTATACTGAATAAATTCTGGAAGCAACACTCCACGACGCAACAACTGTATGGACACTCACCTCCCATATCAAAAATCATCCAAGTCAGACGAAAAAGACACGCTTGACGAACTCTCTTGACACGCTTGACGAACTCTCAAGATTTTGATAGTATCTCACAAAACGTTCGACACATTTATCTATTCATTTATTTTGCTTCGTTACATACCACATCTAGGGGGTGTCCTCGTGGTGTAATGGTTAAAGCGATGGACTACGGAATCGTAGTACGCGAGTTGGTACTCCAGTCGCGCTATTACTTTCACTTTCGGGCAAATACCCATGGGAAAGGTATGAACCCCCTTATCCTCCCAGCTATGGGTTAAATAGTACCACTACTGTTCTTCTAGGAGAATGGCTTTGGCATTAAATAACCAAAAAAGTTGATATGCCATTAAACAAAGAAAGTGACGTTCTTCTATGGACCACAAAATATGGACATGCCAGTGTTGGTCGACTAGCAAGAAATTACAACAGCTCTGTGGAGACATAGGACGCAATTTAGAAGACCAACTGGAGGTGATGGATGATATATATATATATATATATATATATATATATATATATATATATATATATATACGCATGTGATAATACGACCAAGTAAACAAATGCTAATGACCCTGCGTCTACGCTATTCAAACCTATATTCATCTCTGTCAATATCTCTCTCTCTCTCTCTCTCTCTATATATATATATATATATATATATATATATATATATATATATCACAGCTTTTTTTTCTTATGCTACGGTTTCGACATAATCAAACAGGTTGAGGATGGTTATATTCAAAGCATCAAGATTTTTTAATTTTGACTTTTGAAATCTCAAATGTAAACCTCATTATCCGTATTGTGTCACCTGTCAATAGATAACTTTATCATACTTCTTTGCTGTTTCATTAAACCCCTACTATAAAACTGACGACTGGAAGCGGGACATGATAGTACACATTTTTTTTTTTGGTTTTTCAGTTTTTGCTTTTTTTTCAGTATTTTTCCATATATCCTTCGAAAACAAGAACATGGCTGAATCCGGCTCTGAAAGTTTGGGGTTGGATGAGTTAGTTCTTTTTTTATTTTATTTTATTCTACTTTATTTTTATTTATTTTTTTTTTTTGTGGGGGTTTCTTTTTTGGAGATATTATTCATCAGCTAAAACGATGAATCAGCGTTTATTTCCCACATTTTTCACTTCATCATTTTCTTTCTACTTTATATCTTATTCGTTTTATTTTGAACATATTTATCTTTTTTTGCAGCAAAACTTTCTAGCTTCCTCTGTTTTATTTGAAACCTCTTAATTTTTCTCCAATTTCATTCAACTAATTTTTCTTCCCCCCTCTTTTTTTTTTTTTTTTTTCGTTTTCCGTTCTTATAATTTTCGGCTTCTTCTTTCTTCTTTTGAAATTGCTCTTTCAGTGTCACCATTGTCTTTAAGTTCTTTTCTTCAACATCCTTATTCTAACACTCATCTCTCCTAACAGTTTCTACCATTTCCTCTCCTCTTTCCAATCCCATATACCCTCCTTACTCTTGCACTCACTGCTTCGCCAGATTCCTCCTCTCCACAAACGCTTCTATTACTATCATCACTCACGCTGATTGTTTACAGAACAGCTGTGAATTCGGAACATTTCGCTGCATTCCGCCGAAACAGAAATATTTCCTCCTGACAGTTGATGAATGTAAGTTAGAAGAAAATAGAAGAAAAATTTCAGTGCGTAACACTCAAACAGAAGGTAAGAGGAAAAATTAAGTCCGATTTAACTGGACGCAATTCCTTTGCTCATGTAAGGTGGAAATCTAATGACAGGATTTTTCAGAAATTCGAAATTGGTCACAACCTTAGAAAAGCTTTCGACCCTCCTTCCTATCTCTCACAACCACACATTCACGCGTATATTATAAGGACAATTACCATCGTAGGAAATAGATATGGTGACCCGAGTTCAAGTCCTGGATGAAGCTGTTTGCCTTTCCCATATCATTAATATCTTAAGGAAAAGTATGAATCCAGTAATTCGTCTTACGGTTATAGATAAATAGTAGGGTCAGCAGGTCTCTTTAAACATGGTATGGTAACCGGAAGGAAAACCCTGAATTCAAACCTGTTAAAATCCGCTTATAAATTACACCTTGTGTGACATCCTGCACACAGGTGGGATTGGTATATATATATATATATATATATATATATATATATATATATATATATAACAGTTCTTACAGATAAAAGGAACATTCCGAAAATAATAACACCTATTTATTTCCACGAAAACTAAATCAGACAGTAAGAATCCCAATGATGTTTTTGGATCAGGAAAGGTTTTGGCATCAAAGCACTATGTTCTCATATCTTCTCCATTAGTTATGCATTTTTGCCAACGATTAAAAAAAACCCAGCAAAACGCATTTGTAAGTTGCAGCCAATTTTATGGTTATTCTACCACTGCAAGATTTTGATAGTATCTCACAAAACGTTCGACACATTTATCTATTCATTTATTTTGCTTCGTTACATACCACATCTAGGGGGTGTCCTCGTGGTGTAATGGTTAAAGCGATGGACTACGGAATCGTAGTACGCGAGTTGGTACTCCAGTCGCGCTATTACGTTCACTTTCGGGCAAATACCCATGGGAAAGGTATGAACCCCCTTATCCTCCCAGCTATGGGTTAAATAGTACCACTACTGTTCTTCTAGGAGAATGGCTTTGGCATTAAATAACCAAAAAAGTTGATATGCCATTAAACAAAGAAACCAATACCACATCTAAGGCTCGCTTTCCGCAACATTTATCGTCGTTTGCGACCTGATTTCATGTTCTGAACGAAGGCTTGTATTTCAATTCGCACCATTGTCCTTGAAAAGGGCATTTATCTAATTTGTTCTCCCTCCGGCTATGCTTAAATGAAAGTGCGGGCTGGATTTATTCGACTCGCTAAAGTAACGATTCTAAGAAAAGAAAAATTCTAAATACAAATCAGCTGTACTACGCTTAAAGATTTATCTCCTACTCTAGGTAAAAATGGTTGGATAAGTGCATTCAAAAAGCATCTTTGCAGCTGTACGAAGTGTGCTCAAAACAAGCTTGCAATTAATTCCTCTCGAAGGAAAACCCGTGGATAAGAACAAAGTTAGCTGGAGGGGAAAGCGTTTCAGTAGCGGTGAGAGCAATATGAGCGAGAAGTATCGTTCAGATGATCTATTAACCTACGAAATGAATAAGCTAGTTTCAATCAGAGCATCTTTACGATTCTGGCCAGTGAAAGATAGAATACGTTGAGAGCATTTTTCAGATAACAGCGACGTCATCGTTGCTGTGGGAAATGGGGTCACATCTATTGGTGCTGATTTTTATGAGCCTGACATGCATGATCTTGTTCATTGCCCGCGAGATTGCATAGTCAATGATAGTAACTCCTATATCATGGAGTGAATAAAAGCCTTTAACTTCAGGTCAACAGTCTATCTTAAATGACACGTCAGAGGTGTTCAAAAATTTTACGCAGTAAATAATGACTTTGAAATCTGTCAAAGTTGATTGTTGTGAACAGTGCTTAAGTAACATAAGATAAAAAGTTTGGTTGTCAGGGTCACGATTTATCCCAGTGTTCATGACAAGACGAAACCCATAGTTTTGTGTCTAAAGCTCCACTTTATTAATCCATACAAAAGTTTGTTCACGGTAGAATATCGAATCATCAAGGGGGAACTTTTAATTAATCTCTGTATACATATTATGCCGTCTAGCTTCTTCTTCAGCCGTTTTAGACGGCAATTACACAAGAATGCTGCGTTAAATATTGAACAAGTCCTGGTGGCAACACCCCACAAGGCACCAACTATACGGACACCTGTCTCCCATCACGAAAACTATCCAAGTCAGACAAACCAGACATGCAGGACACTGCTGGAGAAGCAGGGATGAGCTCATTAGAGATGTACTTCTATGGACCCCCACATATGGTCGGGCAAATTGTATTAAAACGAATAATGAAAATATGTAACAGGGGCGCAAATGTAGGTTACATCGAGAAACTGATGAAATTCTTAATCACATGATAAGCGAATGTTGATAACTTCCAGAAAAAAGAGTACAAGATTTTGCACCACTGGGTGGGAAAGGTGATCTATAGAGAATTTTGCCAAAGATTGAAATGTGACTAAAGTGCCAAATGGTATATCCCCAATTCAGAATCAGTCTAAGAGAATTAGACGCATACAATTCTCTAGGATTTTGAAATACGAACGGACCACTTAGTCCCGGCCAGAAGACCAGATCTAAAGTTAATCATCAAGAAGAAATAACCTGTTATTGACAGTGACCAGAGGAACCGGAAATCAGTGGAAGATTCGAGACCATTTAGACCACAGCATTTTAAAAATCGGCTCGAATATATAGAATAGTCCGGCAGATCTGAGGAAACTTGCTATCACTCAGGCTCCAGTGAAAGATTACCAGTTAAGGCTGGTTGCAAAAATAAACACATTGACTAGAGAATAAGAAAACTAATGATTATACCAAAGGCCTATATCTCGTAAATAGCGTTGACATACTATACGTGTCAAGAAGAGAAAGAAGAACAGGACTTGCCAGCATTGAAGACTGCGTTGACTCATTGATACAAAGACTCGAAGACTACATAGAAAAGCGCGTAGAAAAACTGATTACAGCACAAGAAACAATATTGAAAACACTATGATCAACAGAACAAAAATAACCAGACAACAAAAAGAAAAGAAACTCTGTGGATGTTTTAGGTGACTAACAAGCGATATCTCACATGAGAAAACCTGGATGAGGCTAAAAAAGGGAAACCTTAAAAGAAAAACTGATTCTCTTCAAACAGCAGCTTAAAACAACAACATAAGGACCAATCATATCAAAGCATGGTTATCTGTTTTATTCTCTTCTATAGAAGCCACTCTTATAGAGGAGTAGCTGTAGTTCCCCGATCGAACTAACGATCCTGCGCGTTAAGTCGTCAAATTCACGTCCAGGACCTATGGACTCCCACACATGGCCGTACAAAAGCAGGACGACCAGCACGAACATACATTCAGCAACTATGTGAGGATACGGGATGTAGTCCAGAAGACCCGCCAGAGGCGATGAACGATAGGGAAAAGTGGCGAGAGAGGGTCAGGGATATCCGTGCTGCCAGCACGACATGATGATGATGATGATGATATCAAAGCAAGAATAGATAAGACGCAACAAAATAGCAGATGTTGTTTATGTGGAGACAGAGACGAAAGAATCAATCACATAATAAACAAATGCAGCAAACTAGCGCAGAAAAGAGTATAAAACTAGACACGACTGGGTGGCCAAGGTGATCTACTGAGAATTGTGCAAGAAATTAGAATTTGACTATGCAAACAAATGATGTATGCACAACCCAACATCTGCCCAGGAAAATGAGAAATTTTGAAGTACAAACGGATATCCTAATCTCAGCCAGAAAACCCGATCTAATAATAATCAACAGAAAAGAGAACTTGCCGAATTGTGGACTTTGCTGCCGCGGCCGATCACAGAGAAAAGTGAAAGAAGCGAAAAAAAAAAAAGTAACTCGACCTTGCTAGGGAACTAAAAAAACTTATGAGCATGGATGCGACCAATTGTAGTTGGTGCTCTTGATACATTCACCAAAAGATTAGCACTAGGACTGGTGGACTTGGAAATAAGAGGACTAGTGAAATCCATCCAAACTACTGCACTATTGAGATCTGCCAGAATACTGAGAAGACTTCTGGTGACTTGAGGAGACTTACTGTCACTCAAGCTCCAGCGGGAAATCATCAGTTATCGCTGCTTGGAAACATTCAAATAGGAGTAAATAATCATAATAAATGTAAAAAAAAAACTATTATAGCTTCCAATAACTGTTCTTAATACAAGTTAATTATAGTTATATTGCGTCAAGTATTCTAATCGAAAGCGACCAATTTTAAAACCATTTTTATTGGAGAGGGATACTTGATAGCATATTACTATTATTATGTATAAAGTGTTCGAACAAAGAATTCTTATTTGAAGGTATAATTCCTTTCTTAAGCGTTATTGTTATTAGTTACTTGAAATCATATAATTTTTTTGTAAAGAAATGATAATTATAAAATATAAATAATTACATTAAACCATATAATTGTGCATTTAATATCAGAATTCGATAGGAATAATAGAAATCATACAAAATTAAGCAAAATATTTGCATTAGGTTGAACTTGAAGTGATAAAACTGTTTACCAAAAAACTTACAAAACAACTACACTTAGAATGTAAATAATAACGATCAATGCCCTTAGAGATCCATCATTTATTTACAGCTATTTCCAACTTCGGCAGACGGCTTCTTGATAATGATACTACCTCATGAGATGCATTATGCATTAATATTTTATAACCAAACACACACATACACACACACATATACTCACACGCATACACATAGATAGATAGATAGATAGTTGGATTATCGAATTGAAGAAAATGAGAAATCTGTTAAATGAAAAAATATTTGTTATATATATATATATATATATATATATATTATTCACCAGAGATTTTTTATGAATATACTCTGACAGAAGATTTCTTTAAAATCAGGTTCTGCTTACGTTTCTGTACAACTTATAGGACTCCTGGTTTGTGTATATATATATATATATATATATATATATATATATATATATATATATATATATCATAATTTCGTGCAGCCAGCACGGATATCCCTGACCCTCTCTCGCCACTTCTCCCTATCACTCATCACCTCCGGCAGGTCTTCAGGGTTACATCCTGTGTCCTCACATAGTTGCTGTATGTAGGTTCGAGCTGGTCGTCCTTCTTTTGCACGGCCATATGTGGGGGTCCATAGGAATACATCACTTATGAGCTCGTCCTTGCTTCTCCAGCAGTGTCCCGCGTGTCTGGTTCGTCTAACTTGTATAGTTTTCGTGATGAGGGGCAAGTGTCCGTATAGTTGGTGTCTCGTGGGGTGTTGTCACCAGGACTTGTTCAATACTGCTCTCAACATTTTTGTGTAGTTTCCGTCTAGTTTCTTCTCCAGCCGTTTAGTTAGCGTCCATGTAGTGCATCCATATAGCAGTATCGATGTGACCGCTAACTGGAAGAAACTGCGTTTCATTTTATCGGTTAGGTCTGATTTCCATATGATCGAGAGCCTATCGATAGCCGTCCATGCCTTCGTCAGTCGTGTGTCGATGTCTTTTTCGGTTGATGAGATGCTACTTCCTAGGTAGGTGAATTTGTCTACTAGTTTCAGAGAGGCTCCGTCTAGTGTGGCAATGTTGCCTGTTTGGTTGTAACACATATATTCAGTTTTGTGTGCATTGACATGGAGGCCAATGCCAGCTGCGGCTCGTTCCAGACTATGCAGTAGTGTCTCTGCTTGATTAGGTGTATTCGCCAGTAACGCCAAGTTATCAGCGTAGTCGGCGTCGGTGATTGTTTTTGCGGGGTATCTTTTGCTTCTTCTCTTAGTCAGCTCGAAGCCATTTTCTCTGATTTTCTCGATCGAAGTTCTAAGCACGTAGTCTAGACAGATGATAAAGAAGTATGGGGCTAGCGTGTCTCCTTATAGTACTCCTGCAACAATGTCGAAGTATTCCGTATCTCCATCTGGTGAACGAACTTTCACATTGGTGTTTTTATAGAGAATCATAATCGCTGCTACGGTTTCTTTTGGTAGGCCGTATACTAGAAGGATTTGTTCCATCTTCCCTCTGTGTATGGAATCGAAGGCCTTGGTAAAGTCGACAAATAGTAATGTCGCCTGAAGGTTTTTTTGCCCGAACGCCTTCAAAGATTCTACGGATGGTCAGTATTTGTAAGGTTGTGGATCTATTTCTCCGGAAGCCATTTTGGTTTTTCCTAAGAATGTTGTCTATTTTGGGTTCTATGCGGTTTCGTAGTAGGGCATTGTAGATTTTGGCTGCTATGGATGTAGGTGTTATCCCTCGGTAGTTCTTGGCTAGTCCGAGGTCGCCTTTTTTAGGGAAAGGAAGGATGCATCCCTTCGTCCATCTTTCTATCCTATTTTGACTATAGACTGCGTTGCATTGTCGGAGCAGTATATCGTCGAATTGTCTAGTCTTCCACACTTCTGGGGGGATCTCGTCAAGCCCTGCAGCTTTCCTATTTTTAACTCTTCTAAGAACTGAGTCAAGTTCTTCTTTGATGAAAGGACCTAGTTTAATGTCTAATTGCTTACTGATAATTTTGGTGATCGGTTCATCTGTTATTTTCGGTGGGTTTCCTAGTAGATTTTTGAAATGCTGTTCCCACAGCTTTACTCTTTCTTGTTGGCTTGCAGCTTTCAATTTTGCTTTGGCTGTGCTCATCCTTCTACTTACTTCGTTTATTGTTTGCCAGGCTATCCTGGATTGTCTATCTTCTACCGAGTCTCTAATCTTATCTATCTGAATTTGTATGTATTCAGCCTGTTCTTTTAGATATATTCCTGCTAATTGATATTGTGCCTTTTCTAGTTTTCTGGCATTTATATTTGTTGGGTTCTTCCTATAGCTTTTGGAGGCAGTTTTCACGAGTGCACGCTTTTCCCTAACTGCTAGCGTTTCCCAAGGGACTCTATATTTAGTTCTAGGTTTTGTTGGAATACACTTTGATGCCACCTCAAGGTGTGCTTCTACAAAATTTTCATATTCATCATTTGGGGTGCCTTTTTCTGTCTTCTCTTGTACTGCTTCAAATCTGTTTCTTAATTCTAATGCATATTTGTCTCAAATATCTCTGTTGTTAAGTAGGGCCCAGTCATAGTGCTTGGTTGTCGCTTGTCGTGTGGCGTTTTTTCGTAGGCTTAGTCGTACTTTGGCCGTAACTATTCGATGATCGGAGGACAACCCCTCGAAAGAGGAGTATACCTCGCAATTCATTGCATTATTTTTCCATTTCCTATTTAAAAAGACGTAGTTTATCTGAGCTTTACTATTATTCGCGTATGTGTAGGTCCATAATTTTCCCTCCCTTTTTTTGAAAGTTTGTATTGAGGCATGTTAATCTATTTTCTATCATGAAATCAATTAGATGTTGTCCATTCCTGTTTGACGTGTTGTGTAGGCTGTATTTGTTGTTTCTGTTTTTCCCGATTTGTGCATTCATATCTCCGCCAATGACTAGCAGGTTGTGTTTCTGAATGCTACGTACTAGGGAGGATAGTTCTTCGTAGAAGGTGACTATTTCGTTTTCTTCGCTAACGTTGGAAGGGCTGTAGCAGGAGATAATTGTTGCTTTGGGGTTGCCATTAAACGATGCGGCTATTATCCTATGTTGTATTCTCTCAATGCTATTTAGAGTTTTTAACGCCCTTGGTCCTATAAGCATTCCCACCCCTCCTACCGATGCATTGACAGAGGTTTTCCATGCCGATGCAGTCACCAGCATCCATCCATTGCCAGTTTCGTGATATTTGATATCTTCGGTGTGCGTGTATCGGTGCTCTTGCATGCAAATTACGTCTATCTTATGTTCTACGGCTGATGCAGTTAGCTCTGATAGTTGACCTATTCTATTTAGGGTTCTAACGTTAAATGTCGCTATCTGTATTGTTTGTTTGCATTTTAGTAGTTTTTGTTTGAGCTCTGTTGCTGATTTTTCGAACAATGAGGCCAGGGCTCCCACCTCAGGAGGACGCGCCCCTTTTTTACCCGCGCGAAGAGCGATGCGGTTTATGTATGTGGTTTGAGTACGAGTCATGGTTATCTTTCGATAGCTGTTTTTATTCTCATCTATAGAAGCCACTCTTATAGATGAGCAGTAGTAGTTCCCCGATCGAACTGACAATCCTGAGCGTTAAGCCGCAAGACTCACACGTACATCATGCTGCTTCCCATGTGTACGTGGAAAAAAAAATTACCTTAAGTTTTAACTTAGTTAAAGTCCAGGACTGCTGCATATTTAAATTCAAAGAAATTTTGGGGTATATTTTATCCTATCATCCGATTCAGGCCCTAACAGGTTTTTATTTTATAGGTAGAATTCGATTTGACTTGGGTTGCTTTTTTTTTTACTGCTATGAGGGTGTGCAATCAGACTTCTAAGCCTTAGAAAAGGTTCTATTCCTATTTGCCCTGTATACTAAAGCATTCGACCAGGGTCGTTATACTTTTATTTTAAATTAAATATGTGCATTTTTAAATGAACAGTTTAGTAGAATAAATTTACTGACCTCTGTGAAAAAAATTCTGGAAATGGAATCACTTCCAAAGTACGCATACTATTTTATCAAATGCTCGCTTGAATTATTACTAATTTTACTAGCATTTATATTAAAATTCCACTCCTATATCATGGTCATCGAGGTGGGTGGACAGAGAGAGAAAGAGAGAGAGAAAGAGAGAGAGAGGAGGAGGAGGAGGAGGAGGAGGAGGAGTCCATCTTTCTTTTATGGCGTAGTCTTAGCACGTGTTAGACTACATTTGAGGTGTTTTGGGGTTTTTCTTCATTTTTTTGTGGGGGGGGGCAATTTTGGGGTTTTCTTTTGCAAATTTAGTTCGTCTTCCAAAAGTAAAGTTTTTCCTGAAAATTAAATCGCAGAAAAGTCTTCATTATTCATTTAAACAACACAGAATACTTTTATTTTAAATCAGATATGTGCATTTTTAAATGAACAGTTTTGTAGAATAAATTTACTGACCTCTGTGAAAAAACTTCTGGAAACGGAATCACTTCCAACGTATGCATACTATTTTATCAAATGCTCGCTTATATACTCATTTACCCTACCTTTTAATCATCGCATGAAGTGTGAAATGTCAATTTTTCCCTGTCTTTTAATCTTACTACATTCCTGATTTTTTATTATTCTAGATCATTATTCCTACAGACTACTACTAAACCTAAATGTGAGTTTAAATAACCAAGAAATCCCTTAAAATTAAATGAATGTTATATAACAAATAATATCTATTATTCATTAAAATATTCTATTATGATCCTAGCTATGGGTTAAATAGCACCACTGCAGTTCTTTTAAAATGATAGCTTTGAGATTAAATAACCTATAAAGGTTGATATGCCATTAAATAAAGAGACCTAGAACTAAATATTCTATTATGAAATCATTTCCAATTTATTAATTTATTTAATGATTTATATTAAATTAGAGAGAAAATTGATCTTATTGAGGTGGTAAATTATTTTTTATTCTGTTTTCGTATATTTCAAATGTAATATGTTTGTAATATCTTAGGTCTGATGTGCACATTTATAACATACATTCCTTTTGAGTTATTCCAGGACTTTCAACATGAAATTGAGGTAATTTGTGAGGGGGGGGCAGAAATTTTTATGCATTTTTTTTTTACATTTTTTTGTTATAAATTGTTTTTAAAATCTAAAATATACGCTTATAACTCTGGTTCCATTAGTATTCCTCAAGAATTCTGAAAATTGAATAGTAATGTTTTACATCAGGATAGAATTCAGAGTTTTTTCAACAAAGTCTTCATCAAATGATGACCCAAGACTGAAACATTGATTCAGCGCTTTCACATCATTATCAGTAATGCTTATATATATATATATATATATGTGTGTGTGTGTGTGTGTGTGTGTGTGTGTGTGTGTGTGTGTGTGTGTGTGTTAGGTTTGGTTTGGTTTGGTTTTATGGTACGTCAACTATTGTAGGTTATTGTTGTATCGTTGGTTCAATAAAGGTATTCCCCAGGTACAAGCCGAAGAGTTGGCAAGTCTATCAGAGAGCGATTAACGCCTTTTTCCCCTGAAGTAGTCATACACCGTCCATTTATATCTTTACCGGTTTCATACTAAAAAGAGTCACTGAGTTTATAGTTCCGGTATAACAGTTATTAATGCCGAATATTTTTTATACACATAAACAGTTCTATTTCAAAAAAAATAGTTTAGTATATATATTTTTTGTTTACACAGTTTAATGCCAAAACAGTTCTATTCCAAGCAATTCAGTGTGGCATAAGTACACAGTTTACTTCTATGTGACCCATAGATAGGACCCTCTCAGGAGCTACTAATTTGGGCCAAAATGGACCTCGGGGTGATGACAATGAAGGAGTACTCCACATTCCCCAAAGCTACAGCATTACTGGAAACTCACCATCAGCTTATTAATGTTACATCCAGGATACTAATTAGTAGTGGTGGGGTTACCCCTCTGCAGAGAAGCTGTCGGTGTAATCTACAGCCTCTGGCCACTAGGCTATATATATGCGGGTCGACTGAAAAGTTAGTTGGCAAACCAAGATATTCTTATTCTACAACATAGTCTTACTTGCAATATACCCACCTCTTACATCGGTATTGCATTGGTTGGTTCTTACTGGTCAAAAAGGCCATCCACAGCATATATGATGTCATCATATTAACTTTTTACCCTTTGAACGTTTCAATTTCTGGAATGTTAGGCCTAATCTCGTATATATATATATATATATATATATATATAATTTCAATGTATGTCTTGTTTTTATCGTCCAATAAAGTCTTACATATGATTTGGCTGTCATGGTGGGTAATTATATTGAGTAAATAACATGGTTACACGTCCCTAAAAGCGAGGAAGGATCTTTGACCTGATTTAAACACACATTAACCTGATTCCACACAGCAAGTCACTTTGCTAAATCAATAGTTTAGTTATAATAGTTATAATTGTTGGATATTCATATCTTCTTACGATGGTCCATGATTATGATCGTCCCTTGCCTCCACGTCGTCTTGTGTTGATGGCCTGACACAGAGATATTTCTGTACTGAGCGAATCAATTCTAAACCAAACCACATTTTTTCCAATAAGGTCTTTCTTACATATAACCTGTGGACATTAGGGAAGCTAGTTATTTACCCATAGATGGAACAAATAAGCATACACAATTTCATACACGTATGCGTTTTGAAACCCAGAAACCAACTAAGGAAATTTTAAGCTATGTTTATAAACTAAAATAACAGTTTGATTACATGACTGAAACTATCTAATCCAAGTTCTGTTCTGAGATTGAACTCCGGTTCATAAGCCTTCTATCATATTACACAGACCAAACGGTATTTGAGGAGGATTTCGAATTTAAATAATTCATGTAAGTAACAAATTTCGTAGTGGTTAACGTATTGCACATCGACATCGTAATGAATGAGTTCGAACCCTCGTAGAGCTATTATAATATCCTTAAGAAATCTATGAGCTCCATTATTTCCCAGCAATGGATTAAATAGGAATATTACTGGTCTTCTAAATTAAATAACCCTCGAAGTTTGATATATCATTAAACAAAGAAAGTACGAAATGAAATCATTGTATTTATATAAATCATTTTTTTTCCTTCTCCTAGACAAGTTCTCGAAAGTACAATGCTTGACTGACCAATCATCCCTATTATTTGCCCAAAGCTGGAGAGAGAAGAGATAGCTCCATGCCTTTCACAAGGATATAGCAATGTTGATCACATACAATCACGTCGAGGATTTGAAATCGGTTCGCTGTGCTCAGGATTTGAACTTAGGTCACCGTAACCAATTTTTATGACCAGAACCATTATTTCACGCCCCCTTCCATGTTGTGTGTCATATATGATGGCAAATAAATTATCTTACCAACAGAATTACTAAAACTGGCAACTTATATGGTGTAATGGTTAACAAGCTCTTTTAGTAGACCATTCTTAATGAGTTCATTTCTTAGTGGTTGACCCATACTTCTGGCCTTGTGATACACAACGAAACTAAGCTTAGAAAATTACCGAAATTATGCCATTCTATTATTCATTAGTTGTGGAACTAAGCAATAATTAATTCTCTCTAAGGCTCCAAAAAAACGAAGTTAAAAAAAGAATAGAAGAAAAAATCAAAGAAAGAAGAAGAAAAAGAAAGTCTACCCTACTGATAAGAAAACCTTATCTCTCTGATTTTCAACCCTAACACTTGAACATGTCAGAATCCAGTGTACACTAATAGCCTGGATCTTAAACTGTGTGTAATGTTACTGGATGCTTCGAGGAAGTTTGTCACGCTTTACCTATTTTTTCTAACCCAGTAATTTAAAATATTTCATGCGCAAAATCCCTAAAACGCACTGCGAATTGAAACAAAGGCGATTTCATTTGTCTTGATATGACGCCTCATAAACATTGTCCTACTTATCTATGACAGGAATCGTACAGACTCATTCAAGCAAGATGGCGTGACTCTGCAATTTCACCTCCTTGTTGATTCGGGTTCTTGCCTACGAAAGAAAAGAGGCATTCAACAACAGAACTCAGGCACCGTAATGAAGGAGTACTTAAATATAAACAAACACGAATTCTTGTTTATCATATCAAAGTCTGTCCATATCTACCCATCTATCTTTCTATCTGCACGCATACACACACTCACACACACACACACACACACACACACACACACACACACACACACACACACACACACTGGCATATATATCAGTCTATCAATAAAGTAAGTAAAGTTTTCTACTTTAATCAAGGGTGACCCGAGGGCTTGCTTTTCAATAGCTACAACACTGAGATGTAAGGTAGGGCGCCAGTCCTTTCCCTGGAGCTCCACTTTATCCTTGTTCCGTATTTTATAATGCTGATTGTGAAGCGAGGTAACAAGTACCATTTTCGACTCGGAACAGAACCCCGGTCTCCCGGACCATTGGTGAACACTCTACCTAATAGTCAATCTACCCTAATGTCTTCATATCTATCTATCTATCGCTTCACACACACACACACACACACACACACACACACACACACACACACACACACACACACATATATATATATATATATATATATATCAGATAGATATGAAGATAGATAGATATGAAGAGTCTAGTATATACACTGACAGACTGATATATATATATATATATATATATATATATATATATATATATATATATATATATATATATATCAGTCTGTCAGTGTATATACCAAACTCTTAATATCTATCTATCTATCTATTTATCTATCTCAGTCTGTCCATATCTATTCATTTATCTATCGAACTCAGTCTTTTCATATCGATCCATCGGTAAATGAAGATGTCTATAGTCAAATAATGGAAAATATCCTTATTCTACACAACAAACTTTTATCTTAGCTATCTCAATGCATTCAATTCACTGGAGTAATCAATCATGTAGATTGAATATTATCAACAGAAAATTTCTAAAGAAATCAGAAATTAACTTTTCGTCACCGGACTTATTTACTCACTATTATTAGGATATGATTTTAAACTGCATCGAGTGTTTAGAATCTAGTTTTGGTAATACAAGAATTGTCGAGTAACCCTTCATTGGTATTACTTCTTGCACCTGGAGTAATTTGGTTTGGTTTAGAATTGTAGTATTTGTTAGAGTCCCATCTATGGATCAAATAGAATTATTTAACCAGTCAACATTGGGCAAACAAATTATTTGAATTATTAGTATTACACAGCAGTGCTTAAAACCATTAAACTGTGTGCAAATAAAGCTATTTATGCTAAACAGCAATAGTGAAGCCTTTAAAGTATGTGCAAACGAAGGATTAATAATAGAAATAGAATTTTTTTTCAGGCAAGAAAACCTGAAACCATTTAACTGCGTACAAAACCTGAATTTTTGGTATTGAAAAACAATACTTCTAACCATTTAACAGTGTGAAATGTAAAATATTGATTTGGTTGGTTTGGTTTGGTTTTGTGGCATATCAACAATTGTAGGTTATTTAATGCCAAATCTTTTTTATACATACAAACAATTCTATTTCAAACTATTCATTTTAGCATACAAAAGCAGTTCGATTCAAGACAATTCCGTTTATTATAAATATGCAGTTAAAATTTCAAAACAATTCTATTTCAAACAATTCAGTTTATCACTCACTTTCCTTTTATTTGACATATAGATAGGACCCTATCAGATGCTACCATTCCGTGCCATAGTGGACCTGGGAGAGATGGCAGTGAAGGGGTACTCCCCATTCCACAAACCTCCAGTATCACTGGAACATCACCATCAGATTGTTTAGTGTCATATCCAGGACAGTCATTGAGGGCCATCTTACCCCTCTGCAGAGAAGCAGTTGGTACATTCTACAGATCCAGCTTACTAGGCAAGAATAGTATTGAATAAAATTATAAGTGTTAAATAGCAATATTTGAAACATTTAACTGCGTGCAAATAAAACTATAAGTATGAGCTATACTTGAAACCACTTCATTGTGAGCAAACAAATGATTGATTCTAAACAGAATTATTAGTGTCAGAGAGCAATATTTGAAACCATATAACTGTGAGTAAACATGAGCAAGACTCATGTGCAAACAAATTATCTCCAACTCTTTTAAAAATAAGATTACGTGGTGCATTCAATAAGTTTCCAGACTTTTTTGGTACAAGCATTTAAAATTGTTGTAGACTCGCAAAAATTCAGTATGTTATTACTATATATGTTATAAAATGACTGATCAATTTTTATGATCTCAGGTTCAAATGAACAGCTACAGCAGGAATTGGAATACACCCTACTAAAGCCTGATTGTCTCAGCTGGTGTATTTCAAAAATGCAATCTGCACGTGAGGACACTTTAGAAAAAGGATATGCAATAAAATTCTGTTTTAAACTTGGAAAAAATGCCACAGAAACGTATGGAATGCTTCAGACTGCTTTTGGACAATCTTGCATGAATTGAGCATCAGTTTTTGAGTGGCATAAGATATTCAAGAAAGGCCGGGAGTCTGTGAGGGATGATGAGAGGTGTGGGAGGAGTAAGGAAGTCAATACGCCAGAATTGATTCAGCAAAGGGTTAGGGTTAGGGTTACTATGTTAAGGTTTTAAGGGAGTTCAGGAAGAGATTCCTAGGGAAGAGGCCAGCACTCTTCAAATCGGGTCAGTGGCATTTCCAGCAGAACAATGCACCAGTCTACAACTCCATCGTTGTCACAGACCATTTGACCAAGATGGGCATCAAGACAGTTCTTCAGCCTCCCTATAGCCCAGACCTTGCTCCCTGTGACTTTTGGTTATTCTCTAAGCTCAGAGGCTGTTGTTTTGAGATAATTGAGGAGATGAAAGAGGCTATGACAAAGGTCATTGACAGGCTCACACAAGAGGACTTCCATGAGGTCTTCCAGAAGTTGTTGTAACGGTACAACAAGTGGATTGCAACTGGAGGAGATTCCTTAGAAGGGGACAAGAGTTTCATGTGTGTACTATCAATAAATTTACCATACGAAAAAAGTCTGCGAACTTATTTAATGATCCTCGTATCTTCAAATTATTCACTCACAAATTATATATGTATAACCATTTAACTCTGGGCAAATGAATGATTGGTGTTAAATTAGATTATCAATGTTACATAGCAATACTTGAAATCATTTAACTGTGTGCAACCAAATAAACCTGGCTCGTTTAAAAATGTTATCTACAAACTATTCTTTGTCATATGATATATAGAGAGAAAAATTGATAAGAAGTTAATCCAAGTAGAAGGAGAGATTTATTGTAAAGCAAATTCGACACTATAGCGTTTTGGTTCTAATGAACCATCATCAGGGCTGTGAGGGATGATATTTATTATGTTTAAAATTACAAATTGGATGTTTAAAAGTACAAAATACAAAAAATATAGGGAATATTTTATAACAAGAAAAAATTATACAAATTTTCCGTAGGTTTTTGTATTTTTCACTTTTAAACATTTGTCGTTGATTTAACATAACTAGTATCATCAGGAGGAGGTGCCCGTGGTGTAATAGTTAGCGTCGTAGGAAGTGGACACGGTGACACGAGTTCAAATCCTGGCCGAGACTAATTGCTTTTCACATAGCACTAATACCATTGGGAAAGGTATGAATTCAATTATTCTCCCTCCAGCTATGGGTAAATAGTAGGGCAGACTAGGTTCGTCAGCCTTGGTGAGGCGACTAGTCTAGGAGAAAGAAAACTCTGAACTCAAACCTGTTAAACTTCGCTTAAAAATTGACCTTGTGTCACATCCTGCCCGAGTTAAGGGGTTGGTAAATATGATAACTAATATTATCCCTCATAGTTCTGATGATGGTTCATTTGAGCAAAAATGCTCTAGTGTCGACTTTGCTTCTCAATAAATCTCTCCTTCTACTTGGATTACCGTTTTATCAATTTTCTCTATATATTGTCTGATTACACTCCACTATTTACTTCTATATGATATATATATATATATATATATATATGTGTGTGTGTGTGTGTGTGTGTATATAAATATATATATATATATATAAGTGTGTGGGGGGCATGTTTGTGTATAAACATGATTTGGCAATAACTTTACAAATGAGAAAGTATGTATGTATGTATGTATGAAGTAGATTTGGCAATAAATATCCTGCAAGGATTTATGTGCCATAAAACCACTAACCAACCAACCAACCTATTATAATTTTTAGCAACGTCATTGTTTCGATTTTTTGCATAATCTATATCATATATTCATAATCGATTGTATACATGCATATATGTTTATAATGGTTTAAATTAAGTGTTTTTTGTTTTTGTTTTGACAACGATGGCAAAATATGCCTGGACCCCTCATTTAAACCACAGTACGCACAACCTTTTTCTTTTCTTTTTAATTTTGTGGGGAAAACATGTCCGAAAGACGAATCTCCGGTATCCAGGCTGTAGGTAGTTTTTATTTACTTCAAATCCTGAAGATTAAGGAGCGGAATTTGCATTAAGCACGAGAACTTAATGTTAGAGTTTGTACGTGTCTGTAAATCTAGCGCCTCACCTACAAAATTCATGTTATTTAATTTTTTCTTTTTCCTTCGTTCGTTTGTTTGTTTGTTTGTTTGTGGGTGGGGGTAGTTGGTTGTAGTATTGAGTGAAGAATTTCTTTCGGTATGCATCGTGTAACAGTTTGTTTATGGCTGCGTATTTGCCGGTGGCAGATTTACGACCTGCCCTGTGTATCAACTGACTACAATAGACACGAGGCCCGGTGCGCTGAGTGTGGGGCCTCTGACCCTATCGAGTCATTACGTGCGAAAGGCTGTGAAAAGAATGTGTCACACCAAAGCGTGTACTTAGACTTCAAACAATGTTTAACAGAGTCTTTGATTGGCAGGCGAACAGACGAAGACGCAAGAGAAAGAGGGAGGGAGAAGGCGCTTACAGAGAAGAGATCTGATCAGATCAGAAAAAAAAAGTCCTGCAAAATAAAAAGTAGACTTTTGTCTATTTATCTTCGATGCGTTTTTAAATAATACGAATTACTGAATGAAATTCTGCTACCTTTCGACTTGTTCCACAACCATTTTTCTCAGAAAGCCTTCATGCCAAGTATTTTTGTAGCATATGGTTAAGCAACATAGGTTTCCTTGGCTGTTAACCTCAAGAAAACCATCTTATTCTACTAGTTTGTACTTCTTTAAAAATCATTTCTTTATTCTTTGTGTTGAATCATGGTAAAGAAGAGATACACAGTAAAATAGAGTCAAGTATTTATTAACTGAAGCGGTACATTCCAAAAAATATCATAAGTCTCGTGCTGTTGGTGTTACGTCCGAAGTTGGTCTTACTACTGACCGAGATCTTTCAGTATAGTAATTTACAAAGCTCTTTGCTTCGATGTGGCACAAGGCCGATTGGAGATCTTTCAGTATAGACCCTGCTTAAGAAACATGGCGTCTTTTATTCCTCCGAGATACCGGAAGTCACGTGGTACGAGCTACTATACAACACCTTGACTTTCTTCCGATTGTTTTGTTTTTTGTTGCTTTTTTTTTTAAACTTCTCTAAAAATTGGCTAATAATTCGATACTAAGACAAATGAAAGATGGGGTCTCTTTTCAAAGAAATTATTTCTCAGTAATTTGGAGGTCACATTTTTTACGTATTTTTTATTATTTCTTTTTATCATGAATTGAGTAAATGAAGATGTGGGAAAATAATTTTTATGATTCTTAAAAGATAATTCCATCGAGAAAATACATCTTGTCGACCTTTTAATTACAATAATACAAAATCTGTTTTTAGAGTTTTTACATCAAATAAATATAATCTCAGTTCGTCGCAATAAATGTAAAAAAATTATCTATGGTTTTTCGTTTAAAAGAAATAACGTGTATACGTTTCTCTTTAATTGACTGCACCCCTGAAGAGATACACCTAAAAAAATGCATAGAAGTGTATTTCCGTCTCTTTAAACCTTATTACGGCATTTTGATTAACAAAAGATAAGACGTCTGTATGAATACTTTCCTAATTCCATTAAAAAAACAAAGAAGGTAAATAAAGTATATTTCTCGATGGAAATTTATTTTAGTAAAAATCCTTTACTTTCACCTTCATTTGCCCAAAATAACAAAATTAATTATGACTGAGGATATGACAACCCCCCAAAGAAGAAGAAGAAGAAGAAGAAGAAGAAGAAGAACAACAACAACAACAAAAAAGCACGATAGGACATGAGGTCATTGATCAGGGGAGTTTAATAGGTTTGAATTTAGAGTTTTTAATCTCCTAGACTCGTTACCACACTAAGGTGAAAGAAACTAGTCAATCCTACTATTTACTGGAAGGCGGAAAGTTTGATATACATACATTTCCCAAATATATTAGCTCTATGTAAAATATAAAAGGCTCGTCCAGGATTTGAAGTCGGATTGCCGTGTCCATTTGAAACGGTGTTAACCCTTACTCCATGAGAAACACCGAGAAAACATTTTTAAAAATTGACCTGAAAAATTTCCAGTAAAACATTCTTTTAAATTAAAAGTCGTCTTTTATTACAAAATTCTTTTGAAATCCAATAATTTGCGGATTTAGGAACAATTTGAAAAAGTAGAGAATATATGTATATATATTCATTTATATATGGAGCGAAAAAAAGGAAAATATAAACGAATAAAAATCCAATCAAGAGATTTATAATTTTCATTTCTTTGAATAAAATTTTACTCAAAAGCAAAGAACAAATGTTTTCGCTTTAGCGAAGATAATGCTCGCCGAGCCAGAGATTTTACATCGTCATAGTTTGTTAGGATTCGTGTAATAGCAATAATTGTAAGCTTAAAATAAAAGAGACTTTTCGTGGAATGCTGCATTTTTTTTTTATTAAGCGAGTTTCGGCTGTTATATCGGTATTTATAATAAGTTAACATACCCCAGCAACCATATCTTATCTACTGAAAGTGATGCTAATATACACCCAACGAAAGTGTGGACTGCCATCGATAGCTTATCGATCATATGGAAGTCTGATCTATCTGATGAAATAAAACGGGATTTCTTTAAAGCAAGGCTACGTCCATACTAATGTATGGATGAAGAACGGAATTTAACGAAACGCATAGAGAAAAAGCAAGTTCGAAATTACACGAGAATGCTACGAGCTACAATGAACAAATTCTGGAAGAAACACCTCACAAAACAGTAGCTGTACTGCCACTTACCTCCCATTTCACAAACCGTACAAGTAAGACGATGGAAGACATGCACTATAGAGAATTATTTCAATGACCACAATGTTAGCTTCCTCTGATTTAAACTTTGTTATCACTGACATAATTCTCTGAAGAGAAGTGACCTAAACAAAGGGTTCTTTTGTTTAGAATTTTAAATATTCTAATCATTTTCAAAATATTTTTATGCACACGCTTTTAATATATATATATATATATATATATATATATATATATATATATATATATATCATAACAGTGTTGGCTGTCACTAAATCACTTAGTGGGTTTGTGTCGAACCAAGTGAAATATAATATGGAGAATGTTCAATATCTAGGGTAGAGCTATTATATAATAATAATAATAAATAAATATATATTATATACGACCCGAAACCCAAGCGTCAAAGGCAAAAGAAAACATGGCTGTCAACGTCAAAAGTCAGTCATGTTGATGACTTTTATCATATACAGCCACGGAGCCTCTCGATCAGTCAGCAAGTCAACAAGGAGATCCTGTGGCGTATGCTTCGCTCAGTGCACGCAAAGATACGAGAGTTGTAACAGAACAAATCGTGGCTGCTTCACCACGACAATGTACCTGCTCACAACGGCCTGAGCATTCGGCTATTTCTGGAGAAGAACATCGTCGTATAGTAACAAACTCCCTATTCACCTGATCTTACTCCTTGTGAGTTTTTTCTTTTCCCCAAGCTCAAAAGGGTAATCAAGGGGACCCGTTTTAAAGGCATGAAGGTTCTCAAGTGAGCTCTAACGACAGAGTTGAGGAGCATCTAGCAGCAGAGGATAGAAGTATAACAGCAAAGAATGGTGAAATCTATCAGACTCGTGCACGATTACTTTAAAGGGGAAACCATGTAGTTTGTTATGTGGAATTGAAATAAATTGTTTGTGACATCAGTCCAATCATTTTTCAGACACACCTCATGTATAGATAACGGTGCTTTTAACAGGTGCATATTCCTGAATTCGCCTACACATTGTAGACCAATAATGAAAAGTGCACGCGCAAATTTTCAGAGACAGTGCGACAAATTCAAATGGAAAATAACAAAAAGAGAGCTTGGAAATGTAAGGTATGATACAGATTCATATTTTGGTGAGTTATTGAGGAGATTGGCACATAAGAATAACAACATACAAATTGTAAATATTGACCTGTTATTAACAAGTTTTGTATCAATTTGTACCATAGCCCTGATATGGCTATGTGTGAAACATACGTGACGTCATTCGCACTTGCAAGCCCCGTTTCTCATATGGGCTATTGTGACATCTCTGAGCGACACGTCCGCTCCTCCCGCGCATGCGTGAACACCTGCGTAAATATTGCACGTAAGTAAGCCATGCACTGAGCCGAAAGGTTCTCAGCCTAACTAAACCCAAAGGCATAAAACGAAATCCCTCGGCCATTATATTACAAATTTATTTCGATTGTTTTCACATTTTTGTTCATTATATTTTAGATGGCAGTGAGGTCTCTGAAACGATGCACTAGCATCTTTTTTTAGTTGTATTTTATTTCATTTTAAATTTTGTAACTTTTCAAGAGTCCAGCTGATTGTAAAAAAGACCAGTCGGCTGGGAATTCAAAATGCACTCATTGTATCTCTGCAGGGAGGATAAGATCCTACTCCAACGAGTGTCCTGGATATGACATAAAATAATCTGATGGTGAAACTTTAGGGAATGTGGAGTAACTCTTCATTGCCATCGCTTCCAGTTCCACTCTAACCCAGAGTGGTAGCACTTTCTAGGGTCCTATGTATGGGTCAAATAGAATTTTTTGACTTTTAAACAGTGTGCAACCAAATTATTTAAGCTAAATTGAATAGTTTGAAATAGAACAGTTCATTTAACTGTGTAAGCAAATGACTGATGTTTATTTGAATAGTTTGTGATATATAGCAATACTTAGAATCATTTTATTTTTTTTAGTTATATTTAAAAATCATATAAATCTAAATATATGTATAAAACGGATTTGGCATTAAATAACCTTCAATGGTTGATATACCATAAAACAAAACCAAACCAAACCAAACCGAATCTAGATCGTAAAGACAGTAATGAATAAGAATCTCAAAGACCGTAAGTGAAATGAGGAAAAAATGATACCGTCCAAACAGAGGAAAATTGGCACCGCAGAAAGTCACGCTTTTGCGTTTCATTCGGTTCGTTTTATGCCAGACAACGTTTTGCTTATTCAAAATCTGTTAATACGAAAATAACAATAATAAAATACAAGGCTGATAATAAAAAATCATAAGCAAGAGTAATGTTTGGTGTTTTTCCTCCGGCTTTCAATTTAAAATGATTTAGCTTAAAATTTCCGAGTGAAAGCAAGAAGTATAATTGACAGTCGAGAGATGGATATGAAAATTAACTCTCTATGAATTGAAAAGAAGAAATGAAGAAAATATGTTGCTTCTAATTCACTGCAATAACAACAACAGTCGCATTTCACTTGAAAGCTAATGACAGCAAGTCTTATATATACCCGACTGTTAAACTTACTGATTAAAATCATGCTCTCATTTGAAAGGTTTTAATTCCTCGTGATTTTCAAACAGTTCCAATCTTTTGAAAAAGATCTTCGGAGAATTTCTAAGGAAGCAAATAATTATCGATTAAAAATAGAATCTTCTGTTCACAGGCAGGCCAGATAAATTTTTGCTAAATTTTCATTCGTTTGCTAATGGTATATCAAACTTCTTGATTTATTTAACGCCAAATCCATCTTTGGGAAAAGCGGAGTGCTCCCTCATTGCCATTGTTCCCAGGTCCACTATGGCCCGGATTGGTAACACCTATGGGTTAAATAGAATTAAACTGTGTAATTACGCTAAGCTTGATTGTTTGTAATTAAATGTGTTTACATTAAATGAGTGTAAACAAATGATGTGTATTTGTGCTAAATTGAATTGTATCAAATAGAACACTTCGATCATTTAAAGTATGTAAAGAATGACTGATTTTTAATTGAATTTTTAATTATACATAACAATACTTATTTAAGAATGTTATCTTCAAAATATGTTTAATATATGTTTAAAAATGATTTGGCATTAAATGACCTTCAATGGTCGATATGCCATAAAACCATACCAAACCAAATTCTATGCACTGTTAAGTCCCTGTTCTTTGTAGAATTCTTGGAAGATATCTTTCCGACCCGATGATGCCAATTTTTGTACACGTTTTAGGAAATTTGGTTCTATATCATTGTAACTATTTACGATTTTTTCACACCCGTTGCAGCAAGTTGCTTTTATTGAAGTCTGGGTGAGAGTAAGTCTATTCAGCTATCTAGGTGGTTTTTCCAATTTATTGTTTCCCCAGTTTCTTTTCTTTGGAATTATCCCATGATCGACGTCACTGTCAACGGCAAACAGAGCTAGCTAATACTATACCGAACCTACCGACAGAAAGGAGAAGCAGCTTGCTTGGAGGCCTCGGAAGTGCAGGTTTTATATATTCTCCATGAATACTCATCATCATCATCATCCTCATCATCATCATCATATCGTGCCGCTACGTTCAACAGAGTTTTGTGTTCGTCAACTTGTTACCACCGTGGGGTCACAACGGGGGTCTAAAGTCTCTTTAGTACCGCAATGGTACATACGGCTCAGTCAGATCTCTAGCAAAGTCCTAGTATTGTTTATCTTATGACTTCCGTTTATTTTCACTCTATTGTTCGCTGAAACGGTGACATCCTCAAGGTAACAAGTTATTTTTTAATTGTTAAGTAATAATAGATCTCGTCGTATGCTAATTATTATTTGTATTTCAATATCCCAGAGAATTTTGCGCGTCATATTTTCTAGGACAGTTTTTGATTTGCGCATTAGTAATTAGTCAGTATGGTCAAATTTAATCTCTTTTACAATGGTCAGTGGATCACCTTTTCCATCACATCATAATTACTCTTGTATTCTCTTATTTTTTGCTAGTCTCCTGGATTTATAAATTTCAATATTACAATATCTTTTATTATGTTTGACTGTTTGCTATTCAATATAAGATGCGCTTTCAACTTTTCTATTGTTTTACTTTCAATCATATTCCCTGTTATAAAAATCATACTAGTATTCTACTTATCTTTTTTTTTCTGTATGTCAGTTATGTTTTTAAAAGTGAATCAGTGTTTAGTATTTACCTTATATCACCCCAGGAAAATATTAAAAGTAAACGATTAAAAATATAGTTTTGAAGGGGTTTTCGAGGACATTTGAGATATCGTAATAAACCCGAAGCCGTCTTCTCTACGTTAAGATCGGTGATAACAGACTAGTATCTTGTAGTATATAAATAGAATGATGACCCAAAAGTTTAATAAGAGTTACTATACGTCCGGTTTTTTTTTCAAATGTCTATTTTACAACCTGTATATAATAAGGGTGAATCCAGCTCGTTTGATTTCTTGAAATACGAATAAAAATAGTGACACAGGTCCCTTTATTTTTAATGACTATCTTACAACCCTCATAAATAGTGCTACTTTGACTCCTTTAAAGATGAATGATTATCCTAGAATTAAATAAAAACGACTCTTTATTTTAATAATGATCACCTTACAACCTGCTAGGAATATGATTAAGTACTGGTTTTTCAATTTATTTAAATAAGAATATTTATCCTAAAATTTAAGGAAAAGTAACCCTAAGTTCTTAATTTCTAATAATAACCATCTTACCAACCGCATGTAATATGGGTGCCTAATGCTAACCCCTTTAAATATAAATAATTATCCTAAACTAAAAGAAAAAGGCAATTCAACATCTATTTTTGATAATGCAAATCTTACAACCTGTCTGTAATATGGGAAAGTATAACAATTTTGACTCCATTAACCCGATTAATTATTCGAAGCATTACTAAAAGTGACGCTACATAATCTTTTGAAATAATGACCATCTTACTACTCATATATAATACGCGCACATACCGCCAGTTTAACTCCTTTAAATAAAAATAATTATCTTAATCTTTAATGAAACTGACTATTTTTTTGATAATGTACCGCTTGCAACCCGTATATAATATGGATACGTTCTGCTAGTTTACTTTCTTTAAACAAATAATTACTCTAAATTTTACTTGGTTCATTGAGCTTGTGCTGCAGAATACACCGACTGCATCTCTGTAGAGGGGTAAGATTCCCCCATTGAGAGTCCTGGATATGACAGTAAACAATCTGATGATGTGACTTTGGTAGTGTTGGAGCTTTGAGGAATGCAGGGTACCACTTTATTGCCATCGCTCACAGGTCCACTCTGGCCCGGAGTTGTAGCACCTGATAGGGTCCTATGTATGGGTCAAATAGAACTAAACTGTGTGCTAATGTTAAATTGAATTGTTTGAAATAGAACTGTTTTGACATTTAAACTGCGTACTTATGCTAAACTGAATTGTTTGAACTTGAGCTTTCTTTGTATGCTAAACTGAACGGTTCGAAATAGGACTGTTTTTGACATTGAAACTGTGTACTTTTGCAAACTTAAATTGTTTGATATAGAACTGTTTTGACATTTAACAGTGTGTAAACAAAAAATTATGCTAAACTGAAATGTTTGAAACTTCAAAATGAGTTAATTCGGTGTTAAATGACCCGAAAAAGGTTGATACTTCGTAAAACAAAAACAAAAAAAAAACAATCAATCAACCAACCAACTAAATTTTACTAAAAGTGACTTTACTTCTCTTTTTTAATAATGTCAATCTTACAACTCCTGTGAAATATGGGAATGTTCTGCTTGTTTAATTCCTTTAGATGCAAGTATTTTTTTAAGCATTTCTAAAACTCTGCTTCTCTTCGTTTTAATAATGACCATCTTACAACTTTTATGCAATACGGGTACGTCCTGCTTGTTGAGATTTTAAAAAGACTCTGATGATAAAGTATTATAAAGAGAATAAGATAGAGATAAAGCCTGACAGATGAAAAAAGCACAAGGTAAAATTGTCTGCATCCGAGAATCCTATAGTTCCAATTTCTTATTATGATGGTTTGGTTTATTGGGTTTTATGGCATATCAACCTTTGTAGGTTACTTAACGCCAAATCCATTTTTACGTAAATAATCTGTTCTATTTAAAACAATTCAGTTTAGCATAAGTACACAGTTTAATTGTCAAAAACATTTCCATTTCAAACTATTCAAGCAGTTATATGTAACAATTCGGTTAAGTGTAAATACAGTTTTAATGTCGAAAAACAGTTCTTTTTGAAATAATTCAGTTAAGAATAAGCACGCAGTTTAAATGTCAGTACGGTTTAATTGTCAAAACATTTCTATTTCAAGCCATTCAGTTTACTCAAATAATTCAGTTTAGCATAAGTATGCTGTTATTTCTATTTAAACCATAGATAGGGCCCTATCAGTTGCTACCACTCCGTGCCAGAGTGGAGCTGGGAGCGATGGCAACGATGGGGTAATCCGCATTCCCCAAAGCTCCAGCACTGCTGGAACCTCATCATCAGATTGTTTAGTGTCATATCAGGACACTCGTTGGGTGAGGGGTCTTACCCCTCTGCAGAGGTGCAGTCAATGTATTCTACAGCCCCAGCAGACTGGGCAATACACAGAGTTAAATGTCAAACAGTTTTATTTCAAATAATTCAGTTCAGCATCAGTACACAGTTTAGACGTCAAAAACAGTTCT
Source organism: Sepioteuthis lessoniana (assembly GCA_963585895.1). Taxonomy (NCBI): domain Eukaryota; kingdom Metazoa; phylum Mollusca; class Cephalopoda; order Myopsida; family Loliginidae; genus Sepioteuthis; species Sepioteuthis lessoniana. The sequence continues at coordinate 54,623 of CAUZXS010003181.1, forward strand.
ATTTCGAGCAATTCAGTCCAACACTAGTACGCAGTTCCAATGTCAAAACAGTTTTATTTTAAACAATTCAGTTTAGCATAAATACGCAGTTTAAATGCAAAAATCAGTATAGTGAAAAAAGCATAGATAGGACCCTTATCAGGTGCTACCACTGCGGTGCTACCACCCATAGATAGGACCCTTATCAGGTGCTACCACTGCGGGCCAGAGTGGACCTAGGAGCTATGGCAATGAAGGGGTACTCCGCATTCCCCAAAGCTCCAGCATTGCTGGAACCTCACCATCAGATTGTTTAGTGTCATATCCAGGACACTCGTTGGGGGGGGCCTTTGAGTAGTTCAACGAGTAATATTAGTACAGTGTAACCCGGATATAAGAGAGCTGTCGGGACTGGAGAATAATTCTCTTATATCTTTATCTTATATTAGGGATTGGTCTATTTTGTTTGGGTAACACAGCCTCAAATTTGGGACAGGAGAAAATGTCTCTTATATCAGGGTTACACTGTAACAGAAATATTCATTGAGAATTTATCTTTCAAAAGAAATCATTAATGTTACAAAAGATGCGAATGTGTGGATGAATTCCCATATTGAAAAAATTGTTGCTTCAACTGGTATATTTGTTTGAAATTTTCATCTTCATCTACCCCAATAGTACTCTTTAATATCCTCCTGTTATGGCGGACGATTGGTGTTGAAGTAATTTTTTCTGGATTCCTTTTTGTTGACTCATTCCTGATCGGTAAGGTAATGGAGGGAAAATTAGTTCACACAAAAATTTTTTTAGAAAGCTCTTCTTCCTTCGGAAAGTTATGAACCCCTTGGTTGAATAGTATCATTGCAGTTCTTCAAAAAATATAGATTTGGCATTACATAACCCATGAATTCTTCCATATTAACATTTTTGACATGGTAGTAACGATATTTTTTATCCAGATTTCGAACCAGAAGATGTGAGCCCAGTGATTAGAAGGTTTATCGCTTTCTTAGGAATATTTTTGTGAAATAATCGCAAGCAGTCACCCTCAGAATCTGAATTTTTTTCTCTCATTTTGCTTTCTATGTGTTGTAAATTTTGCAACATCATACCTTCAGAGTAATATATATATATATATATATATATATATATATATATATATAAGTGTGTGTGTGTGTGTGTGTGTGTGTGTGTGTGTGTGTGTGTGTGTGTGTGTGTGTGTGTGTGTGTATGTGTATGTGTGTGTTGTCTGAGTATGGTACTTTTAATTTTTCAAACCTGAACTCTAGATTATAGAAAATTCATTTTCTTAATCCAGCAGATTGATCCTTCACAATAAAATTTACATGTGTAAAACGTGTGCAGATGTGTGCTACTCAGTCTCGTGATGATGGTCACCTTGCCTTGCTGAAGAAGAGAAACATTTTGAGACATTAAACACAACGTGTCCTTAAAACATTTATATCTCATGCACCCAATTCTAAGTTTTATGAATTCACTATTCAACTTGTTTACATCTATTTTTAAAAATACAGGTATATATATATATATATATATATATATATATATATATATATATATATACATATATATATATGCAAATTTCATTAAACATAATGTATCCCTAGAACTTTCTGCCTGACTTTGGGCCATCATCAGGGGAGGATCTATTACAAAAGTGATGTAACTTTTGTTTTAGCATATTACTACTGTGTAAGGGCGTCTTTGCCGTTGAAGGTTTTGGCGTTTGTTTTTGAATGTGATTCTGTATTTAGTGCCAGTAGCTAAAGACATTTAATTACATTAGCACTGGTTTGAAAATTAATTCTATTAAGTGTCGGCTGCAGGTTTCTGATATGTAATGCTTCGAGAATCTGAAGTTTTTGTTTATTATTTTGATGTTCTAATATTGTTGTGTTGTCGGTGAGAATTTTCCCTAGTTGTGTTGTTGGGCATGAATGTTTTTTTAAATGCTGAGCTATTGAACTTGTGTCTGAAAGGTGCATTGTAAGTCTCCTCGACAGGGTAGTTGAGGTTAAATAATATATATGTTGGTTTAACAGCATTTAAAAAAACATTCATTCGCCAAAACCTTCAACGGCAAAGACGCCCTTACACAGTAGTAATATGCTAAAACAAAAGTTACATCACTTTTGTAATAGATCCTCCCCTGATGATGGCCCAAAGTCGGGCAGAAAGTTCTAGGGATACATGCAACTATGGACAATACCTAAATCAATTCCCCCCGAATACGATAAAAGTAATACGGGAATTCGAACGGATCCAAAAGAAAATATGTAGGCATAAAATGTCTATTATGTTTAATGAAATTTCCATTAACGAAGAAATGCTGCCTAAATATACATATATATATATATATATATATATATATATATATATATATATATATATATATATCATTGTATTCATGTAGATTAAGTTTTTCATATATAATTATATTAATCCAAAATAAAAATAAGAAGGTGATCTATTATAAGTATTTGATTGTTGGTATGTTTTATGATAATCGTGGTTAGTGTAAACGGAGAATCATAAAATTAATTTAATGATGCAAATTGGTAAAGTCTTTGTTTTATTCTCTTTGACTAATTTAATCCTCTTTTGTTGACAAAAATCTGCGCCTTTTTTATATGTTACGATAACGCATAAAGAAACGAAGAAGTGGAACACGATAATATCATACAAAGAATGTCTCAATCTCATCATATGTATAAAAAATAAACAAATAAATAAAATTATCAAGGTTGCATCTGCAAGAAAAGTAACCACAAGGCATAAGAAATGAAAGAAAGAAAGAATGACAATAAACTTGAAGTATTCGAATAAAGAAAACCCTTCAGACAAAAAAAAACAAAACAAAAAAACAAAAAACGCAGCCCACAAATAAATAAATAAATAAAAGAAAATAGAAAAACGAAAGTACACGAAAAGTTTACTTTCTCGTTCTTTTCAACTAGATTGAGACCGTACAAGCGGCAATCACGTGACGTGACGTAATCAGATTAGACTATCATTATGCGCCAGAGTTTTTACCGAAACCCTCTTTGGGGGCCTCTATTCTCCCGAATTAATTATTCATTGCAGTTCATCATCGACCGGCGAAGCTGTACGTAGGGGCAGCCGCTCTGGAAAAGAGCCTGGTGTCTTGGGCGTCCTGATAGATGTCTTCTGTCAGTAAGCTCCCTTTGTTCTGTCGCTGTGTTCGCGCGGCCTACGAATGACGAATGGATTTTTCGTTCGTCGCCATGATGACCTATATTTTGGCGCCTAGAATGGCCAGTGTATCTCAGTAAATTTCAAAATAGCCACTTAAAAACTTTTTCCTCTTCCGTAGCTGACTTTCTTGGACATTTGGTTATTATTAGAGTATTTAAAGCAAATTTATTATTGTTATTTATTTTGTGTTATTAGTAGTAGTGGTAGTAGTAATGCGTGCCTTACGGTAGATAAAGATTTGTGTCTATATGCTTTTTATTACTCTTTCCATTATTAAAGCACGGCGTCGTAGTAGAAGGGTAAGGAAGTTAGTCTCACAAACCAAATACTGCTGAATCGTGAGTTCCATCCTCACTGCGTATCCCTACTTTTGACCTTACGCCAAATGTAAGCTATACTTTTTTTTTTTTTCTCGTATTGAGACTTTGCTCTAATTCTATCTTTACTAAACATATCCTTGCAGATTGGTATTAGAGAATTTGATCATCACTGGGCGCACTATACTTTCGTTCATGTGGAAAATCCAAGCTATACCTAGTTTTTAAATGGAAAATCTCTCATGGGGTGAAATTTTGTCAGTTTGTCTCACAAATATATTGATACTAAGTTGTGAGTTCGATCCTCACTGAAAGCCCCATTACTGTAAATTTGTTCTAAATCTAAGCAATGCTTATTTTTACAAGCCCTTTGCATCGCAAAATTGTTATCAAGCTAAGCTGGCAGAGAATTATTTCTGAGTTCGATTCACACTGGTTGCGTAAAATTTTAGGCCAATACTAAACTTAGCAAAATACTACATTTTTGTATTATTTTGGTTCCGAAAAAAAATTGACCTTGGTACATGTATACATATATATATATTGACTGGCATAATGGATAGAGTGTTTACAAATAGTCTAGGATTCAATCCCCAATCAAGTTATACCAAAGATTCAAAAATGGTACAGGATGCCTTCTTTGCTTAACACTTATCATTATAAGGTAAGAATCAAGGGTAAGTGGGACAATCCAGGGAAAGGAGTAGCGCCCTCCTCTACTCATAGATGTGGTAACTATTGAAAGGGGAGCCTTTGGGTCGCCATCGACTACGGTCTGCAAACTTATATATATATATATATATATATATATATATATATATATATAATTCAAAATGTTATTTTGGCATTATCAATTTCCCAGATATATTCGTGGTATTTTAAAAAGGTGTTATATCTGCCTGTAATTTGAACTTTCCATTGATACCTATACAGTAAAAAAGGAAACGTTTATCAACAGAAACTGTCAGAGCATTTGTTTCGCTTGTTTTTTCTTAGTTAGTGACTACCGACTTTATAAGAATTTTATAGCAGGGGAAACATAGACAAACTTATTTATAAATGCATGTCTCCTTTTAAACGTTCAAAATTAATATAAAATCATTTTACCATGACGAAAAGAAAATAATGCTACCAAGCTAATATTCAAATAAATAAAATTAATAATAACAGTAATTCATTGATTGATTAATTTTAACAGCACGCCAACCTATCAAGGGTTATTGTATACGTAAAGTTTTGAGAATCCCGTAAATCTTACGGAAGGTACTCCCACATCGTAATGACTAAAATGTTTGACGGCGACATCGTAGTAAGCAGATTCGAACTCCAGTCACGCAATTACATTCACTTTTGGACTAATGCCTTTTGGAGTTGTATGAACCCCTAAGCCATGATTTAAACAATACTACTAATGTCCAAAAACGATGACTTTGGCATTAAATAACTCCCACAGGTTTATAGCCGTTAAACTAATTGAACCAAACATTATATATTTATATTTACATTTTGTATACTTATTTCTTAAGAAGTTTTTTTGTTTTTTTTTTTGGCACACAGTTATATGATATCAATGTTTCCTATCTACGAAAGGTATTTGAAAGATTTTAAGCCCATCACTGAAAGAAGACTCATAGCTGAATCTTTGTTATGGCAACACACTACCACTTCTAATAAAAACAGGAAAGCTTATACAAATTTATGTCGTAATTTCTGTGCAGGTGAGTCCCATTAAAAAATTTAAAGGCGTGCAACAAAACTAAAATCTAATTGAGGCTTACAACTGTAAGAATGACCGTCTTAATACAAATAGTTTGCACTCAGTTTATGATTTCATGTATTCCTATCGAATACGATTAATTTCCAAGCACATCTATTTGACACATAGATAGGACCCGCACAGTTGAGAGTGGACTGAGGTAAGAGGGGACCGAAGAATAATGACAATGAAGGGATATTCCATAATATTCAAATATTCAGAGTTTGAGCCTCACCATCAAATGTACGCTAGTGTTATACCCAGGGACACCTCTATTTATGGGCCTTACTCCCGTGCAGTAGATACAATAAGTGTAACCCAAACCCCTGCGACATGGTTTCTCAGATCTGAAACACTCTTGGAATAAAGACAATATTAGATAAATTATACTACGACGTTGTCTTCTATTCATCTTACTTGTCTTTTCTTCGTCATTCCTCCTTGGTTATTTTTCTTACTCTTCTTTCTCTTCAGAAAGTATAATCAACTTCATTATCCTCCTCACTTTTTTTTAGCTTTATATTTATATTTCAGTATTGTGTCAATGAGTTTAAAGGTACTGATGTTCTCAGTACAAGCTTCCAGGGTGTCTCAAAATAGATGCAACTTATTTATATGAGAATGATTTACTACTGAAACAAGCACAATGGCGATCATTTGAAACAAGTTTGTTAAAAAATGAATCCTTTGAGCTACGGACATCTAATCAATGTTTTTTTTTTAGTTGTTATTATATCTGCTCCAGAACATGTAATTTTTTTTTTTTTTTTTTTTTGAGTTTCTTGTCTCAGTAATAAATTCTTATCATATTAATAATTTGCGTCTATTTTGAGACAGTTTTGAATGATTTTCTTTCTAAATAAGTAGTGCCGCATAATACTTTTTCTTCTCTCTTACAAGGTATGGTGATTGAGGATTATTAGTTGTTATAGTTTACTATTTTCAAATCTGAAATAAAAACACGACATTTTTATTAGTCGAGTTATAAACAGTTTCATGGGTTCCATGTGTATTGAGACACCCAATATTTCTCACTAGTGGAAGTGACTGTTGTTCAAGCCGAATTATAAGTGGCACTACACAATCATTCGATGTATATTAAACTTTGTATTGTAATAAGCTAAACTTGATGAATATAAAGAAGATAATGTTAGACGAACCAGACACGCGGGACACTGCTGGAGAAGCAAGGACGAACTCATAAGCGATGTACTCCTGTGGACCCCCACATATGGATGTGCAAAAGCAGGACGACCAGCACGAACTTACATACAGGAACTATGTGAAGACACAGGATGTAACCCTGAAGACCTGCCGGAGGCGATGAATGATTGGGAGAAGTGGCGAGAGAGGGTCAGGGATATCCGTGCTGGCGGCACGACATAATGATGATGATGATGAATGTTACAGTACTTCTAGAGATCCTTCTCCTTTTTATTTTTTAAGCTTAAATAAATAAAAAAAAGTAGAGGGCGCTAATTTTCGGACGAAATGAAAACTTTTATTTGGTTTCAAATTTATTCCTAAAATGTGATTTTTACTACAATTTATTGTCAATTAATTTTCGATTGAATAGTTTAAAGAAATAAAATTAAATAAAAACAGGATAATGTAAAAATGAAAAAGAAATCTTCTATTGGATTTTGGAATCATTATGAAGTGTCGGTGAGAGGAGAGGTTTTCTGAAATTAATGGAAATGCTAGACAAAACCTCAGCCATTGGACTGGAAATCCTTGTGGACAGTCTCTGCGTGTTGGAAGAAAAAAACATTTTTCAATGACTGTCGTCCTTTAAATGGGATCTTCTATTAACTCTCTTGGGTGGAGTGAGATTGTTTCGGGAGGTGAGGAGAAGAGCGAGTGGTTGTGGGCTTGGGTGAGTTGGAAAAGAAATGGAAAGATTCTACCACTAAATTATTATCTTAATTCCGGACATTTTTGCAAACTTCTTTTTAATCCTTACAGGGAAGATCACGTGGAAAACAAAAAGAGACGTTTAAAATCCATTTACTTTAAGAAAAGATCGTTGAATTCTCATAAAATAGAAGGTCTTGATTTTTAAATGTAAGGATGGCTGATCTGGGATTCAAGATATATATCTTTTGTCACGCAAAAACGCAAACAAACGAATTTACAAACCTGTAATCACTTAAATGCTCTTGAATGCGTACGCATGCATAAAAGGTGAATATAAAAAGTACTGTAGATAGAAATGAGCAATGAAAGCGGCAAAATTGATTTTCTTCTAAAAAGCGTTTCCCATAGTTCGAAGCACTTTTCAAACCTCTTGTTTGATGCAATAGGAAAAGGTACACTTTCAATTCTTGTAATGTCCTCTGAGTTCAAAGATCTTACTCTTGTGATGAATATTCAGTTGCGAAAACAAGAAAAAAAGGACAGACCTAACACAGTGAAAATGGATGGTATTTCACTTGCATTGATAAGGAAGCACGTTCAGCGTAACAGTTCTCAAAAAACCAATGAGTGTTCTTTATATGACATAAAATTTCATCGGTTGGCTAGGCTTCAATCCTGGAACTTTTGGGAATGTGGAGTACTCTTTCATTGCCAACACTCCCAGGTCTGCTCTGACCAGGAGTGGTAGTACCAATTAGGGTCTTATTTATGAGTCAAATAGATCAATTCTATCTTTTAGTTGAGATTGTTATAATTAAATTAAATTGTAAGCTTTAAATAGCCATACTCGAAATAATTTAACTATGTGCAAACAATAAACTGTGTGTAAACAATAAATATCAGTACTTGACAGCATTCAACCTTGTCCAATTAATTAATAGCAATGCTTGAAAGCATTCAACTGTGTACAAACAATAATTTGCAATACTTGAAACTAATTAAAATTTTGCAAACAATAAATAGCAATACTTAAAAGCATTCAACTGTGTGCAAACAAATTATTCAACTGTGTTCCAACAATAAATAGCAACAGGTGAAATCATTCAACCGTGTGCAAATGATAAATAGCCATACTTGTAATTATTCAAATGTGTGCAAAGAATAAACAGCCACACTTGAAACTATTTAAAAGGAGAAAAGACATGATGGTGGTTTCAATAGATTCTATTTTACTTGCATTAATACCCTCAGTGTAAGTTCAAATCCTGGAAGAGACTGTTAGCTGTTTTTAATCATTGTTACAATGCGTAGTCTGGTACATGGTCAAATTTCTATGGGAAATGTAGTATACATCAGTGAATACGATCTTCTTTCATCAGAAGAACGCTTCAGTTATACATGCTAATACATTTTATGAAATATGATTAAACTCGGATGTATAATATCGAGTACATGTACATATAAACATATATATGTAGATAAAATATATATGTATATGCGAATAAACATAGGTGTGTGTGTGTTTTATAATCATACACATGAAAAAGTTTTGTCTGCATCACAAAAAGTTCTTTCTTTCATAGAAGGAGTTTTATTCGTTTAATTTCTTTCTTTCTTTCTTTCTTTCTTTCTTAAATGTAATTTTCCTTCTTTCTTTCTTTTTTCATTTTTTCTTTCATTCTTTTTTTAATGAAAAGTAATGTTCTTTCTTTCTTTCTTTCGTTCTTTCTTTTGTAAATCAACTTTCTTTCTTTCTTTATTTCTTTCTTTCTTAAAAGTAATGTTTCTTTCTTTCTTTCTTTCTTTCTTTCTTTAATTGAAGTAATTTTCTTTCTTTCTTTCTTTCTTTCTTTCTTTCTTTCTTTTGTAAATCAACTTTCCTTCTTTCTGTTTTTAATTTTTTCTTTTATTCTTTTTTTAATAAATGTATTGTTCTTTCCTTCTTTCTTTCTTTCTTTCTTTCTTTCTTTCTTTTGTAAATCAACTTTCTTTCTTTCTTTCTTTCTTAGAAGTAATGTTTTTTCTTTCTTTCTTTCTTTAATTGAAGTAATTTTCTTTCTTTCTTTCTTTCTTAGATGTAATTTTCCTTCTTTCTTTCTTTTTTCATTTTTTCTTTCTTTCTTTTTTAAAAAAAAGTAATGTTCTTTCATTCTTTCTTTTGTAAATCAACTTTCTTTCTTTCTTTCTTTCTTTCTTTCTTTCTTTCTTAAAAGTAATGTTTTTTCTTTCTTTTTTACTTTCTTTCTTTCTTTCTTTCTTTCTTTCTTTCTTTAATTGAAGTAATTTTCTTTCTTTCTTTCTTTCTTTCTTAAAAGTAATGTTTTTTCTTTCTTTTTTACTTTCTTTCTTTCTTTCTTTCTTTAATTGAAGTAATTTTCTTTCTTTCTTTCTTTCTTTCAAAAAAGTTAGTTTCTTCATATTATTGTTCACTTATTCTTTCTTTCTTTTTTTCTGAAGCATTTTCACGATGACTTTCATTAATTAATTTTTTTTATTTTGTAATTTTTTCGTTATTTTTCACCTGGGATCGAACGTCAACTATTGCGTTATTTCAAAAGAAAAAAATCATCTCCATCAAACACTATGAAAATCGATGTTCTCACATGCTAAACAAATAGACACCCCAGAATAAAAGTGCATCCACAAAATAGTGTGTGGGGAAGGTAGTTGTTAGCGTGCGTGCGTGCGTGCGTGCGTGCGTGCGTGCGGTGGCCCACGTGTGAATGTGTGCTGGTGTGCCTGTGTATCGTTCAAAATGTCTGGGCTGATACGGGCAAAGTTTCTCTTCATTTGGCGTAGTGGGCCGGGTGAGACGACTGGTTACTCACGTTAAAATATCGAATTCATCTTTGTTTGGAATTCAGCCGCCAGGGGACAGGGATCAAGCCCTATATTTTCCAAAAATCCATTTATTTACACTCAGACATGTCTTCTGCTAATTAAAGCACATCATTTCGTGATATCTGCCTCCTGATATAATCCAATACCACACATCTTCATGCGCCGTTGCTGCTAATGAAGTTTTAGTGCATAATTTTTTTTTTTGCTTTTCTGAGAGTCAAATGAGAATGAATATAAGGTTCGACTCTGTCAGTCTTTTACAGGGATTTTTGCAATGCTTAGAGTGAAGTTCGAAATCATTGTCATTGGTTAATCTGTTATGATCGCAAACAACAGCATTTCTGTGTCTTCTCAAATCAAATATGAATTAATGTAAGCACTAATCATTGATTTCCCCAACACAAAGAAACAATAGTGGGTCATATAGTCAATATCAATCTCTGTCCACATTCAGTAGACATAAACCCTGTCGACTAAAGCTGAAGAATATGTAGACTACATATCCACAGAGGGGTAAAACCCCTTTCCAACGAGTCTTCCGGATATAACACAAAATTAAATCTGATGGTGATGCTTCAGTCTTGGAGCTTTGGGGAATGTGGGATAGCTTTCATTGCCATTATTTCTAGTTCCATTCTGAACCGGAGTGGTAGTTCCTCTTAGGGTCCCATCGATAAGCCAAATAAAACTGTTTATCAATATTAGATTTAAAGTTAAAATTAAAGTTTGCAAATTATTTTTATTAGATCAATATACTTTTCAACAAAAATCATCAAAAGAAACATAAATAATAAATATAAAAGTTCGTATTTCCTTACCATCTCCACACAACAAACAGTTTGATATGCCGTTAAAATCAATCAATCAATCATCAGTCATTTGGTCAATGAAAAATATTTTCTTGTTATATCATTTTCTAAGTGCTTGTTATGTCCACACCTAACACATGTTATCGGCCAATTAAATATATATATATGTGTGTGAGTGTGTGTGTATTAAAATAAATGGGTCCACAAAGAGATTTTTATTTTCTTTAATTATTCAATTTGTTTTTTCTTATACGTGTTTCTACATACTTGGTATCTTCAGAGAATGTTTGATAATTTGGGCTGTTTTTGTTTTATATAGTGGTGACTCTCTTGATGGGGTTTTCCGTGATAGATTTTCTGCAGGTGCTGCTTCTCTCTTTTTCTTTATTTTCTCTTTTTTTTTTTTTTCTTACTTTTCCGGGCGTGTGTTTAGTGTTTTTTGTGGGTGTTTTTTTCCTTAAATAGTCTTTAATATTTAATATGCCATAAAGTTTATTGACTGTGTGTGTATCAGTGTCTATGGGAAGATCTATTTTGAATGTGTATTGTTGATGTGTTCTGTTGATTGTAGTTGAGTTTTGAATTTTAACTGTCTATAATTTTTTTCTGTGTGTGTGCGTGTGTGTGTGAGTTTGTGTCAAAGAGATTTTGTTAGTTTTCTCTGGGTTATTGTAGCTACGCTTAAAATTCTGAATTCGACTGAAAATTACTTTTTTCTTGAGTGTCTGCGTGTGTGTGTGCGCGCTTGCGCGCTTGCAAGTGTGTATAGTTTAAGTTCTTTTCATTTTCAGCTTAAATATCTTTTCTTTTATTTGAAGCAATGTGTAGTCGTTAGTTTTATATATAGATAGGCATTGTTTTGAAAGAACCGTTGCTACATTCATATATATATATATGTTTAGATACATTTAAATTTCTATTTTCTGGTAATTTCATATCGCTTTTGTGAAGTGATATTCAGGTATCATAAGTAAACTTCTTTACGTTTGTTTTATTCGATTATGTAGACTACGTTGTTTTTTTCATTGCAGCTTAAGTTTTTATCTATTATGAATTTTGTTTTTAGTTTTTTCGAATGTATTTGATTTTCCTTCTATAATCATTTTGCATACTCCACATCTTTTATTCTTTAATTTTGGAACGTCATGTGTTGCGTATTCCCTAAATGTCGAAGAGGTGATAACTTTTTAAAGATTTTTGGGCTGTCTGTGGCACATTGGGCTGGTGGTTAGAGTGTTTGCCAATAGCCCGGTAGATCGAGGTTCAATCCCAGGTCGAGTCATACAAAAGACTCAAAAAATGGTATTTGATGCAGCCTTGCTTAACACTGAGACTTATCAAGGATAAAGTGAAGCAATTTAAGGGAGGATTAGCGCCCTTCCCTACACTTCGTCGTAGTATAAATTGAAAAGGGAACCTTCGAATACGGTCGCCAAATTTCACTTTCTATAGTTTATAATAACTTTTGTTGTGTCTTGTATTTTTTTGATTTTGTCACATTTTTAATGTTTTCTAAGAATTTTTTTATTAAAATGAAAAGATTTGCTGGTGAATTTGAATGTGGAAATTTACATTTTAATTTCATGTAAATATGCTCCACACATGTTTCAGTTTTTATGGTCTTCTTCAGGAGACTGATAGTTGTGAGAGCAGTTTTTATTTCTGTATTCTATCGGAAGGCTGTTCTTATAGGGTTGTGATTCTTCTTAATTCCAAGATTTTTATCATAGAATGTCCTGTAAGAATAAATTATCCATGTTGCCCAGTCGGCTGGGGCTGTAGAATACGCTGACTGCTTCTCAACGGAGGGGTAAGACCTCCTCCAACGAGTCTCCTAACATGACAAAAAACAATCTAATGGAGAGTTTTGGGTAATACTGGAGCTTTAGGGGATGCAGAGTACCCCTCATTCTCATCACTCTCAGGTCTACTCTAGCCCGGAGTGGTAGCACCTGATAGGGTCCTATGTATGGGTAAAATAGATCTGTTTGACATCGAAACTGCACACTAACAAATATCTTGTTAAATTAAATTTTTAGAAATAGAACTGTTTGATCATTTAACTGTGTGTAAACAAATAAGGGATAAAATAAATTATTAGTGATACAAAAAGATATTTGGAACCATTTGACTGTGTACAAAAGAATGAGCTTAAGCTCGTTTGAAAACTTTATGAATAAAATGTGTTTACAAATCATATTTTTTATCCATATGTATAAAGAGGATTTAGCATAAAATAACTTAAAATGGCTTATATGCCTTAAAACAAAACTATATATATATATATATATATATATATATATATAAGTAAAGTTGTTGAACTTAGTCGAGGGTGAACCGAAAGCTCTCTTTTCAATAGCTACTACACCGAGGTGTAGGGGAAGGTTCTACTCCGTTCCCTGGATTGCTCTACTTTACCCTTGATCCTTACCTTATAATGCTGAGTGTTAAGCAAGGCTGAATCAAGTATAATTTTTTGAGTCTGCGGTATGACTCGACCTGAGCAATAGGCCTAATGAGTAGAGTGTTCGCCAATTGTCCGGGAGACCGGATTTTAATCTCAGGTCAAGTCATACCAAAGACTCAAAAATGGTTCTTGATGCTGCCTTGCTTAGCACTCAGCACAATAAGGTAAAGATCAAGAGTAAAGTGGAATGATCCAGGGAATGGAGTAGCGCCCTCACCTACACTTCGGTGTGGTATCTATTGAAAAGGGAGCCTTCGGGTCACCCTCGAGTAAGGTCGCCAAATTTACTTTACTTATATATATAATTATCCATGTAAATTTTTGGCCTAAGTAAATTTTTGTATACACTTACAGGAATGTACATTGGGTGTGTGTATGTGTATGCACGTGTATGCTTGTATATTTGCATTCATGCACATATCATATTTACCAACCCCTCAGCTCGGGCAGGATATGACACAAGGTCAGTTTTTTAAGCGGAGTTTATCAGGTTTGAATTCAGAGTTTTCCTTCTCCTAGACTAGTTGCCTCACCAAGTCACCTACTCATTACTCCAAATAAAAGAGTACTATTTCATAGATTAATTTAAAACTACATTAAATAAAGCCTAACTTAACACACACACACACAAACACACACACACAGAACTAAAGTTCACTCTCACAAACCAAACATATACCCACTCACAGAATATCTTACATTCAACTCAGAAAGAGAGAGAAAGAAAAAAAACGCCAACCTTGAAAATATGTATGTGCGGGTGTAATGGTTATCGTCGTAGGAAATGGACACGAGTTCAAATCCTGGACAAGACTGATTGCATTTCACATTGCACTAATACCCTTGGGGAAGGTATGAATCCAATTATTCTCCCTCCAGCTATGGGTAAATAGTAGGACAGACTAGGTTCTTCAGCCTTGGTTAGGCAACTAGTCTAGGAGAAGGCAAACTCTGAATTCAAACCTGTTAAACTCCGCTTAAAAATTGACCTTGTGTCATATCCTGCCTGAGCGGAGGGGTTGGTAAATAGTATCAACACTATGGGAAAGAAATTTCAGAAAGGCGAAAGAATTTTTTTTTTAATCCAAGACAAAAAACTACCAGGCTAAAGAATCTACCCCCACCCAAAGAAAAGAAGAAAAAGAAAAGAATTAAAGAGAAAAGTATGAAATAAAAAAATAAGTCTAAATTCTTCTTGAATGAAGATTACAATATTACATTAAACACATTCTTAGAAGAACTATGGAATATTAATCTAAAAAAAAAAAAAGAAAAATCCACGAAACAACTTCTTACACAAACAAATACAAGCCTTACAAATATACAGGAAAATAAAAATATAATTATAAAAGAAGCAGAAAAATGAAACGGCTTTGTCATTTTGAATGAAATAAAAAGTAAAAAGTAAAGTTAACGACCGTAGTCGAGGGTGATCCGAAGGCTCCCTTTTCTATAGCTACTACACCAAGGTGTAGGGGATGGCGTTACTCCTTTCCCTGGATTGCTCCACTTTACCCTTGAACCGTACCTTATAATGCTGAGTGTTAAGCAAGGAGGCATCAAGTACCATTTTTTAAGTCTTCGGTTCGACTCGACCAGGGATTGAACCCAGCTCTCCCGGGCCATTAGTGAACACTCTAACCATTATGCCAATGTCCGCTATTTGAATAAAATATATTAGAGAAAAAAAAAGAAATACTAAGAGATGATACCAACTATAAAACAATTAATACAAACATTGACATTAATATCGTATCAAATATTACAAAATTCTGCAAATCACACAATAAAACATTAATTAAAAAAGAACAGGACCACTCAATCAACTACATCCAAAAACTAGCAATTTTTACGAATAACCAAAAATTCATCAACTCGAGGAAATAAAAATACTACAAGTATCTTAATACATAAAAATTCCAGACCCCGGTGACCATAAATCAAGATCTATAGTTGCAGGATAATCCTTACCCACTAACAGACCTAACAAACTAATTGATATTCTACTACAACCATTTCTAAATGCAATAAAAATATTCCTTAGAGATCACATTCACCGTTTAAACCCCATACCTCAATAAAGTCATCCAAACAAGCTCATAGTTACATTTGACATCACGAACCTATACAATAATATCCCCCATGAATTAAGAAAACAAGCAATCTTATTTTGGATGAAAAATACCATGAAATACTAAAACCAAGATTTAACAAAAAATACATCACTGACCGTTTAAAAGTAGTTCTAATTAATGAATCTTGCCTATTCGACAGCATAAAATACATCCAAACCCTCGGAAAAGCTATGCGTACCACACCCTAACCTTACTATATTTAGAAGAAAATCCATAAGAAATCATTGGTGAAAATGAATTATAAAAACAGAAATTATTAGATCATAGAAAAGATACCTAAATGATTGTTTCCTATTTTGGAGATACCCATGAGGTAATATCAAGAATTTGTATACCTTACTTCAAAATCTACACCCTAAAATAAAATTCACCTTGGAACACAACTTTAAATAACTACCATTTTTAGATATCTTCATTATAAACAAGTTATCACCGACATTTACCACAAACCCACAGACACCCGACAATACTTCTATTTCAAATGTTATCCCTCAGAAAAGTGGATAAAATATATCCCTTAAAAGCTATCACGTAGAATATGCACCATTGTCAGACAAACACGCCAAGAGGAATTACGCTAACCATCCACGAGAGAGTATATTCGACATTACTAATAAATAAGGGAATCTAATTAGAAGAAAAAAAAAAACATCATTTAAAGAACTAAGAACCCTAATAAAATAACTGCTAAAAAAAAAAAAACTCAGCATATGTCTCATCATGCAGCAAAAACAACCCAGACCTATTCACAGAAATATAAAAAACAGTCAAGAACAATTTAAAAACAATGATAAAATTTTTAAAAAACATACTTGACACAATAAAAATCATTAAAATCAAACAACCCAAAAAGTAAAAATACACCCTAACCTCATCAAAATTAGGGGAACACACAACGCAAGGAGTCTCAAAATGTAAAAAAAAAACAACGTGCGTGGAGTATGTAATATAATCAAAGAAGGAAAATCCTATACCTTCGAAAGACTAAAAACAAAATGTAAAATGAATAAGAATCTAAGCTGCAATTCAAAAAACATAGTCTACATAATCGATTATGACAAATGTAAAAACGTATACATACGACTGACTCAAGCTCAAACAAAGAGAGCTTCTTTTCATAAAAGCAACATTGAATTGCGAGAAAGAAAAATCGGTTTCAAAACCCCTTTATGAATGCAGTATTGGAATCATTAAAATACTCCCAAATATACCAACTGAGGACTACTCATTCCTCCAAATAAAAGAAAAAAATCATTGATAAATTTACACTTTATTCAACAGGGCCTAAATTCACATACACACGCGCATGCAAGCCCGCAAACAGAAAAAAACTACACACACAGTCACAAACACAAATATATTACCACACACAGATTATCTTACTTTCATCTCAGTGAGAAAGAGAAAGGAAAAAACAACCTTGAAAAGATATATGTGTACGGGTGCGTATACATGGATGTACGTGAATATGTGCAAATTTACACACAAATTTACATACACACACACACACACACACCAAGTGCTTCAAAATACATACACAACGTTCACTGAGGCCAAAGGTTTCATGGACGATGAACTCGAACAGGATATTTTGCAACGGATATCTTGGAATTAGATGGAATCACAACCTATAAAAACATTTTCATTGTAAAAGCCAGAAATAAAAATTGTCTTGACGATTATTAGTATCTTGGGGAAGATCATAAAGAAAGAAACACTTGAGCATACATATATAAAGTAAAAAGCACCACATTCAAATGCATCTGTGGACCTATTAATTTTAAGGTATTTACTTTTCTCTCGTTGGATCAAAAATATATATTATTTACTAGTCTGAGTCCGAGTTATATATAAAATTGTGTCACCAAATTTTAATTCAATCTTGCTTTTATGTCAAGAAACTCAATTTTTCTGAGCCTGAGTCGATCGTATGTATACTTTTTTCACTTGTCATATTCGATTATGTAGACTATGTTTTTAGAAATGCAGCTTAGGTTTTTAGTCATTTTAAATTTTCTTATATATATATATATATATATATATACATGTGTGTGTGTGTGTGTGTGTGTGTGTGTGTGTGTGTGTGTGTGTGTGTGTGTGTGTGTGTGATTAAAGAATAAAGACGCATTTTGTCAATATAATTTCATTAAAATCCTTTCACGTTTCCTGATAAGTGTCTTGAATTTAGGCTGGAATTGGTGGATAAATTTACCAAGGATGTTCCGAGCGCTTTCTGACTTTTCATAGGCCATCATCAGGCTTTGCTTGAGATTCTATTTCCGTTGTTCTGTTTTTTTTTAATTCATCAGCATCTCAGCTTTATCCAACTCAGCGGTTTGGTAATTTTGTAATGTTATAAAAACCTTAAAAAAACTCTTTCAAAAACCTCTTAAAAAAACACTCTTTATACACGCAAGCAACCCCTGATGATGGCCTATAAAAGCTCCGAAAGAGGTCGAAACAATTTTGGTAACTTCATC
>CAUZXS010003181.1:77500-174945 GCA_963585895.1 Sepioteuthis lessoniana
AAAAACTTGCAAAATATTTTGTACAACTTTTGAGCCCATTTTACAAGGTTAACTTAGTTTGTATAAGGTGGAATCATGGCTTAGTTATGTGCTTCATTTACAAAACAGAGAAGCACTTAGAACAGAGGACATGGTGATATATAACTCAAACTCACAAACCTACAACATAATATTCGTGATCTCCTCAGTGTCTATCAAAGCCCAATTTTCTTATGAATAAATAATCCAAGAACTAAAATAGCGTTTGTATTTTAGTTAAATCAATCTTTTCTCATGTAAGTTGTATTATTGAATAGATTTAAATTAGTTATGGCGTGTAATTGAATATTCAATTTCTTCGAGGTGAATGGAATTGTTTAATAAGAGTGTATAAAGTAAACTTTAAGAAACATTGATTTACACGAATTAAAAAGGAAAAAAAACAAACAGGGACGTCACATTGATATGTTCATAAATGCTGGTGTTCTTTCTCTTAATTTCAACAATATTCTAGGGATATTTTTGCTTTATATATCATTCTATTATTTTTTTCAGATTAATATCCCCATCTTTACGTTCTATTGTTTTAGTTTGGTTTCGTTTAGTTTCTAAGTTTAATGGCATATTAACCTTCGTGGGTTATTAATAGCCAATGCAATACTTATAGAAGAACAGTAGTGGAAATATTTAACACAAAGCTGGGGATAAGAAATTCATACTTTTCTTTATGGTATTAGTCCGAAAGTGAATCCAATAGCGCGACTGGAGTTTGAATTCGCTTACTACGATGTTGAAGTCCAGCACGTTAGCCACTGTGCTAAGGTAACTTCCTCCTATCATTATCATAAGTTCACTCTAATTCTTCCAAGCTAATTTTTTCATGCGGTTCAAGCAGCTGAACGCTGGTGTATTGGATGGCTCACAAAGCTTAATAATTGCTGTATTTTTTGGAATTCCCCAAGAGGCCAAAATGTGACACAAGGTCGGTTCAATGTTGGGTTCCGCGCAAGAAGTATGAGGTTTAAAAATTGCTTAGCTTTAATCGGCATTCCGCTTGAGGGAATGAGCAATAAACACAGCCCAATCCCTATTTAGGCGCGGTGGCAGGTGCTTCTTTAGGTTAAGGCCCCCAGGAACTAAGATCTTATTATTCTTACCCATCTGCCACCAACGCAAGGTCTAACATTGAAATCAGGAAAATAGTCTCTTGTTAATTTCATTGATCTCTTTCGTTTCGTATGTGAAAATTTTTGGCCTGAGAAAAACTCATTTTCATTATCATACAGGGTTCAAATCCTGGAGGAGACTGATTGCATTTCACATAGCACTAATACCCTTGGGAATGGTATGAATCCGATTATTCTCCCTCCAGCTATAGGTAAATAGTAGGGCAGACTGGATTTTTCAGCTTTGGTGAGGCAACTTGTCTAGGAAAAGGAAAACTCTGAATTCAAACCTGTTAAACTCCGCTTAAAAATTGACCTTATGTCATATCCTGCCCGAGCGGAGGGGTTGGTAAATAGGATTATCATACAGGGTCGACGGAAATACCTCCCACATTTTAAACTGTCACTTGTATAGTCCAAGGGAAACTAAGCAAGTGGCAGTAGAAACATCATCTAGCTAATATCTTACTAGCTTTGTTTAATTGTTGGTATAATCAGTTAAATACATATCATGTACCATGGAAAGGAGTAGCACCCTCCTCTACACTGTGGTGTAGTAGCTCCCGAAAAGGGAGCCTTCGGGTCATCGACATTTGTAGTTGAAAATATTTTGCTTTTTTTTTTAACACTGGTGAATCTGACATTGCAACCCCGACAGCTTTCATGGTTCATTTCATGTTAGTTGTCTAAATTTCTGAGACGAAGCTTCAGGACACATAGCAACACGGTTATAGGCGTTGGTTACCTAAGCTTCTAAGGAGACAATTATCAATCCTGACTGCAGGCGAGTAACAATACAGGAATACTTAACAATTGTACCCGGTTATGGCAGGTGACACCCGTGGATTCAATAAAGGACGTAGTTCGAAGTTCCTTGAAGGTTCTCGAGTTCGGCAAACGCCTGAATAAGGCCGGAGGACATATCGGCCGAAACGTTGTAGAAATAATAAAGATGAAGACAACAGTCCGAAAACCTTTAATGATAAAAAAATCATTTCATGTTCTTTCGAGATGCTGTTGTTCTGGACAGAAAGAAGATATTGATATGGACTGAAAAATCTATCTAGAGTAGTAGCATTTTCATTTTTTTCTTATGTTTTTAACAATTCTTTAAAAAAATTGAATTTATGAGTTTTCAATAAATTCATGTTTACGATGAATACATGAAGTGCTTGAAATTTTGGACGGTATTATTCATTCATATCAGTGAGCTAGTCACTTGTGTATTTTAAGCTATTACATAAAACAAATTTTAAATACTTATGCGAGAGACGATGATTGTGCATTAGTCTCTATGAATTATTTGAGTTCATAATTTTCTAACATATGTTTTTTTTGAAAACTTCAGCGTATTAAGGCTTGTTTTCGGCAAATATGTGTCAGAAACATTTGCCAAGATCTAATATATATCTTCTATTTAAAAGTGGTTATAAAGCATATAAGAAATGGAAAAATAGTGCATTGAATTGCGAGGCATACTCCTCTTTTGAGGGTGTGTCCACCGACCACCGAATAGTCACGGCGAAAATACGGTTAAGCCTACGAAAAAACGCCAAACGATCAGCGACCACCAAACACTATGACTGAGCCCTATTAAACAACAAAGATATAAGAGATAAATACGTATTAGAATTAAGAAACAGATTCGAAAACTACAAGAAAAGACGGAAAATAGTACACCAAACGACGAATATGAAAACTTCGTCAATGCACACCTCGAGGCAGCAGCAAAATACATTCCAACAAAACTTAAAACTAAATATAGAGTCCCATGGGAAACTTTAGCGGTGAGAGAAAAACGTGCACGAGTGAAAACAGCCTCCAAAAACTATCGAAAAAACCCAACAAACACAAATGCCTTAAAACTAAAAACGGCACAATATCAATTAGCAGGCATATATATAAAGGAACAGACAGAATACATTCAAAATCAGATAGATAAGATTAGAGACTCGGTGGAAGATAGACAATCTAGAATAGCCTGGCAAACAATAAACCAAGTGAGCAGAAGAAAGAACACAGCCAAAGCAAAACTTAAAGCAGCAAACCAACAAGAAAGAATAAAACTGTGGAAACAGCACTTCGAAAACTTACTTGGAAACCCACCAAAAATAACGCATGAACCAATCACCAGAATAATTAGCAAACAATTAGACATTAAACTAGGACCGTTCACACAAGAAGAACTCGACTCGGTTCTCAGAAAAATTAAAAATAGGAAAGCTGCAGGGCTGGACGAAATTCCCCCGGAAGTATGGAAGACCAGACAATTCGACGACATACTGCTCCGACACTGCAACGCAGTATACAATCAAAATCCGATAGATAGATGGATGAAGGGATGCATACTCCCCTTCCCTAAAAAGGGGGACCTCGGATTAGCCAAAAACAACCGAGGCATAACACTTACTTCCATAGCTGCCAAAATCTACAATGCCCTACTACGAAACCGAATAGAACCCAAAATCGACATCATACTTAGAAAAAACCAAAATGGCTTCCGAAGAAATAGATCCACGACCTCACAAATATTAACCATCCGCAGAATCCTTGAAGGTGTACGGGCAAAGAACCTACAAGCGACATTAATATTTGTCGACTTTACCAAGGCTTTCGACTCCATTCACAGAGGAAAGATGGAACAAATCCTACTAGCGTACGGCATACCTAAAGAAACCGTAGCGGCAAGAACGATTCTCTATAGAAACACTAAAGTAAAAGTACGATCACCGGATGGAGACACAGAATACTTTGACATTGTAGCAGGAGTACTACAAGGGGACACGCTGGCCCCGTACCTCTTTATCATTTGTCTAGACTACGTACTTAGAACATCGATTGACAAAATCAAAGAGAATGGCTTCGAACTGACGAAGAAAAGAAGCAGAAGATACCCCGCAAAAACAATTACCGACACCGACTACGCCGATGACATAGCGATACTGGCAAATACACCTGACCAAGCCGAAACTCTTCTGCATAGTTTGGAACGAGCAGCAGCAAGCATAGGCCTCTATGTTAATGCACACAAAACGGAATATATGTGCTATAACCAAACGGGGGACATCTCCACTCTAGAAGGAACCCCACTTAAACTAGTAGACAAATTCACGTACATAGGAAGTAGCGTCGAATCAACCGAAAAGGACATCGAAACGAGGCTAACGAAAGCATGGACAGCTATCAATAGGCTATCGATTATATGGAAATCAGACCTAACCGATAAAATGAAACGCAGTTTCTTCCAGGCAGCGGTCACATCGATACTGCTATATGGATGCACTACATGGACGCTAACAAAACGGCTGGAGAAGAAACTGGATGGCAATTACACAAGAATGCTGCGTGCAATCCTGAACAAGTCCTGGCAGCAGCACCCCACAAGACACCAACTGTACGGCCACCTGCCCCCTATCACGAAAACTATTCAAGTTAGACGAACCAGACATGCAGGACACTGCTGGAGAAGCAGAGGTGAACTCATAAGAGATGTACTCTTATGGATCCGCACACATGGCCGAGCGAAAGCAGGACGACCAGCTCGAACGTACATTCAGCAGCTATGTGAGGATACAGGATGTTGTCCTGAAGACCTACCTAGGGCGATGAACGATAGGGAGGAGTGGCGAGAGAGGGTCAGGGATATCCATGCTACCAGCGCGATGATGATGATAAAGCATATTCACTTTGTTATTGTATCATCACTGTATGGACTCAGAGCTTTGGGGAAAACGGAGTACCCCTTCATTGCCATCGCTCCCAGGTCCACTCTGGACCGGAGTGGTAGCACCTGATAGTGTCTTATCTATGTGTTAAATAGAACTAAACTGCGTACATTTACTAAACAGAATTGTTTGAAATGGAACAGTTTTTGACATTGAAACTGTACTTACGCTAAACTGAATTGTTCAATATAGAACTGTTTTGACATTTAATTGAAAAAAAAATATCCTTATAGTAAACTGAATTGTTTGAATTAGAACTGTTTGACTAAACTGAATAGATTGAAATAGAAATGTTTTTTTGACAATTAAACTGTGTACCAATGCCAAAATGAATTATTTGAAATCATCATCATCATGTCGCGCTGGTAGCACGGATATCCCTGACCCTCTCTCGCCACTCCTCCCTATCGTTCATCGCCCTAGGCAGGTCCTCAGGACAGCATCCCGTATCCTCACAACTGTTTAATTGCTTTAAAATGGATTTGGAATTAAATAACCTACGAAGGTTGATATGCCACAAAACATAAACAAACAAACTATATATATATATATATATATATAAACACACAGAGAGACACAGTAGAAAAACGTGGAAGCCGATAAGGAAACGACACATATTCTTTATTTAACAACCTATTTACAGACACAAAAATATTGCAATTTTTATTGAAGAGGATTTTATGTCCGACTAGTTCTCGTAGCGTAGTATCTAACGCGCATGACCACAACATCATAATATGCGAGTTAGAATTTCACTTGTGCATTTCCATTCACATTCATCGAAAAAGGTATGAAATCCCTTGGGTTAAAAAGTAATTTTACTGCTCTTTTTAAAATTCTAAATTTATTATTGCCCATTAGGCTGGTATGGGCATATAATAAGCTGACTGAATTCCATGCAGTGGAGTAATATCCACACACCCCATAAAAGGTAATGTCCTGGGTATGACTCGAAACTACATTCGGTTGTGGGGCTCCAGTTCAGGAGCTTTGGAAAATGTGAAAGACCCCTACATTGCCATTACTCCCAAGTCAAATCTGACCCGAAGTGAAAGTAGCTTTTAAGTTACCATCTATGGGTAAAATAGATTAGTATGAAAAGTATTAGTATTGATTTTGTTTAGTTTGGTTTCATTGCATATCAACCACTGTCGGTTATTTAATGCCAAATTTTCTTTATACATATATATCAAATATATATGATTTGCTTTCGTTTGGTTTTATAACATATTGTTGTATATTGACCTTCGACCCGGCCAAACATGCCATTCCAAGGTGATGCACCGGAAGGAAGTGACACATTCCGATGGCAGTTATGAGAAGAAATCGCGTAGGCGGGCTTGGCTAAAAAAATAGGACAAGGTAAAAATCCCATGGTACACTCATAGACTGATGCACCGGAAGAGAGTGACCTGTGAACTGCATGAGAGTTATTTCCGCTTGATGACGATCAAACATGCCATTCCAAAGATTGAGTGGGCGATTGAACTATTATATAACTCGGTGAAGACAGGAAGTCAGTGAGTTGGAGATCAGAGAAGCTGGAGACAAGAAGTGGTAGAGAAAGTCAGCAGAAAGATGAGCCCCCGGACCTCCGGTTGAGCATCTAGAGAACGAGAAAGACACAACGCCGATGGCTATAAGAGTGGGGGTCAATATATTGCAGTTTCTGTTCGGTCTCCAACTCCCTCTCACACACACAACCTTTCATATAAAGTGAGAGGTATATTTTTTTAAAGAAGTCTTCGCTTATCTTTCTTCATTGTGTTATTATGTTTATTTTGCATGAATCTGCATGCATATGTAGATATGTATATGTATTATGTGTTTGTATAGTTAATCATGGTCATGGCTATACAACAATATCAAACATTGTAGAATATTATATACAAAATCCTGTTTATACATACATAGTAGATATCTATGATTTGGTTAGGTTGGATTTTAGGGCATATCAATCATTGAAGGTTATTTAATGCCAAATCCTGTTTATACATATGTATTGAATATATATGATTGGTAAACATATTTTAGAGATAACATTTTCGTATGAGCTTCATTTTTTTTGGCACATGGTTAAATGATTTCAAGTATTTATATATACTATGAATCATTTGCCTGCACACAGCTTATAGGCCGCAAGTATTGCTAAATAACAGTCACAATTTTAACATCAGTCATTTGTTTGCATACATAGTTTGTTGGATATTTTCATTGTGAAATGAATTAGAGCAAATTTGTTTGCTCACTAGTATTGTTATTTTTCAACTCTGTTACATCGTTTCAGTAATTGCTATCTAACTCTTATTCTATTCAATATTAATATTTTGTTTGCCCACACAGAAATGGTTCCAAATATTATTATGTTATACCAATATATCAATTTAGACACACAGTTAAATAGTTTCATGTATTGCTATTTAGCGCTAGTAATTCTATTCAAGATTACTTATTCATTTTCATACAGTCAAATGCGTCCAAGTATTATAACAATAAAATTAAACAGCCATTTGTTTGCACACAGTCAAATGGTCAAAGAATTCTATTTCTAAATATTCAGTTTAACATAAACATTTGTTTGCACACGGTTTAAACGTCAAACATTTCTATTCGACCTATAGATATGACCAAATCAGGTTCTCCCACGACGGATCAAAGTAGACCTGGGAGTAATGGCAATGAATGGGTACTCCATATTCCCCAAAGCTCCAGGGCTAAAGCTTCACTATCAGATGGTTTAATGTCAAATCGGGAACACTCGTTGGGTGGGGGTCTTACCACGCAGCGGAGATGCAGTCAGTGTATTTTACTGTCCCAGCTGACTGGGTTCATTAGTACTAAATATGAATAGTTAAAGTCATATAACTGTGCAAAAAAATTAGATAGAATTATTAATGTTGGATAGAAATACTTAAAACGAATCAACAAAATACAGCTTTTGTATAAATTACAATTACCTTATTTTTCCCTTACCCAGTTATGGGTAAATAGTCAGGCATACTGGGTTCTTTAACCTCGGTTAAACAACCAGTGTAGGAGAAAGAAAACCCAGAATTCCATCACGGCTTACCTCCGCTTAAAAAAATTGTCCTTGTGCTATATACTACCAACAGTAAATGAGTTGGTAAATACATACACTGTAAATATTTTTCTGCAGGAATGTTCTGAAGATGATTTTAGCTCAAACTCATTTAAAAATAAAATAACCTACAAACAATTCGCTTACAAATCATAGCAATTTAACTATGTACAACCAAATGATTGATGTATAATTGAATTATTAATGTTACATGGCAATGCTGGAAATTAATATATATGCATATTTCTAAATTAAATTTTTCAGACTTATAATTTTACATGTAAATTAAGAAAAAAACCTATTTTCAAAATATGAAATCAGCTAAATCTTCTTTTAATAATCTGAAGATGTTAGTATCTTAAGTTTCGGAACTATTCAAATTATTTGTTTTAAAAGTCTGAAATATTTACCAAATATGTCTTTGGTAAAAATATGCTACCTATGAACCATAACACAGCTATTAACAACATGTAACGTTCGCCACTGATTGTTTAGGATATAGTTTTGCAATATTGACTACACATTGGACATATCTTTTCAAATTAGCTTTGTTAAAAAAATTATCCAGACATTGTTAAAAATATTTAAACAAATGAGCTCTGGCTTATTTAAAAATGTTTCCTACAAAGTATTCGTTACAAACATCATACATTTAATATATGAATAAACAGTATTTGGCATTAAATAAACGCCAAGGGTTGGTATGCCATAAAAACCAAACAGCCTAACCTAATATCTGTGTGCAAATTGTTTTGTACTTCATAAAGAATACTTAGATGGATAGTATCTACTAATGTTAAAATTACAATACTGAAATGGTTTTTTCTGTGTGCAAACAAATAAGCTCTAAATCATTTTTTAAAAAGCTTACCTACAAACTATTTACTTACAAATCATATGTATAATCTGCAATAGGCTTTGAATAACCATCAAGGATTGAAATGCCATTAAAACGGATAACAATGACCTTTAATTGTTCGAAATATACGGGCATTTTCTAACTGAAGCAATATAAATATTTATGAATCTCTGCGATTCCGTACTTTTTAACACATTACTTTAAAAAAAATATATATTTACTTGACTTGACAGCCTTTAGATTTTCTCTGTGTGCTGTTTGAGGGTTTGTTTTTGTTTTTTTGTTTTTTTTACTATTTTCTTCACTTCGCGCCTTGTACACATCCAACAACCGCTATCTATTGCCGTCCTCACCTGGATCTTTCTCATTAATCATAACTGAACGTCAGAGAAATACAGTTGATGCTTTTTTTCTTTTTTTTTTATATTGTAAGTGGAACTACGAACCACAAGTAAAAATGATCACTTATTCGCCCGAGATCTGTTAAACATCGTCAATTTGTCATACACTGCTCGCTCTTTGCTTTGACTCTTTTGGCTAGTCTCTCTCTTTCTCTCTCTCCTCTTCCTCTCCTTCCTTTCTTCTCTCTCTCTCTCTCTTTTTCCTCTTCTCTCCCCCTTTCTCTTTACCTCTTCTCCCCCCCTCTCTCTCACTTCCCTTTTCCATTTGGTCTTTATACTTTTGTTTCATCTTCGTTTCTTTCTTTTTTTGTCACTCGTTGCAGTTTTATCGAGTGAAACCTAACAGAAAAACCGAGTTCAGCTTGTATGATTCTGATCAGTACCAAACAGAAGATTGTTGCACATCAACAACTAAATGAGCCAAAAATCTTCAACACGCACACATTATTATTTGTCGCCGCATTTTCCGTGTCACTAATTTACTGTTATCAGAATCTAAAATTGAGAGACCATATCGGAGATTATCATTGATATGTCCACTAGCTTAGAGTTTATGACGATTGACTATTTTCTTCCGGCATCACAGGCCAGAAATCTCGCCCAAATAAAAAGCCAGGGTTTAGAATGCTGATTTTCCAAGGGAGACAAGTAAACAAGCTCTCCAGTTTTGGGTAATTTGTATAACTTTATCCTACGAACTCTATAAAAAACGTATGGAAATTCTTCTTAGAAAATATTGATATTATTATATTTTTATCAAACAGTAAAAAAAAAAAAAAAAAAAAAATGATTAAAGTTGAAAAACCTTTTTCTTTAATAGCTGAACCTTCTGGATTCATAAAATATACCTTAAGCAAAACAGATAAAATTATTTAAATCAATTGTATATTTTTTCAAGTTCTGCGTGGAAAAACATGGGACAACACGATATCAAAGAAGAACTTATGGAATTCATTGACGAAAAATATTTCACTATTATCACCTATAATTAAATAAGTATTGAAGACCTCAACGTTTTAATATTTTTGGTTACAGGACATCAATACTGAAGAGTTCGACTATAAATATTTCCTAATATTATCCATTTGCTCGTAATAATAAAGAAATATGGATTTAGCATACCTGAGAGATGTTCCCCAGCTTTTTTTTCATTGCACAATAAATAATCTAATAAAAGATAGAGCGAAAAACATTTTCATTTAATAGCTGAAAATTCAGGTGTCATAGATTTATATTGGAAGTAGATTAGTTGGTCGACCGTTGTAAAGGGTGACCCGAAGGCTTCCTTTTCAATAGCTACTACTCCGAGGTGTAGGTGAGGGCCCTATTCTTTTCCCTGAGTTGCTCCACATACCCTTTACCCGTACCTTATTATTCTTAGTGTTAAACAAGGAAGTATTAAGTACCATTTTTGAGTCTTTGGTATGACTCGACTTGGGATTGAGCCCTGGTCTTCAGGATCCTTGGCGAACACTCTAACCATTATACTAATAAGATATTAAATTGTTTAAATTAATGGAATATTTTCGACATCCATGTAGTGGAAAATATGAAATAATCCAATATTCAAGAAAAAATATGGAATGAACATGTATTTTGCATTCCGAAAACACATACCACCAGAAACTTTTATATATGAATTTGTCTATAGTTAAAAGACAATTATTGCAGACCTTAACTAGTGCTTGGACATACAAAAGTGTACTAATTCCATTTTTTTTTTTTGTCAGGGGCTGTATTTTTTATTTATTCGTGAATGTTTCCGATGGGAAATTAAATATAGTGATAATACATTGATATGATATTGTTTATAAGTAAAGAAACAGCATCAGTTTATCTTTTTTGAGACACTCATTTTGTACTATATGATTAGCATAAAATGTAAGAAAATGTATTATTTTATTACATTTTATTATTTTATTAAAAGGTATTATTTTATTAAATGTAAGAAAAATATGCAGAATATACTTCTTTCAATGGAATCAAAAGAAGTTGAAATTTGTAAATGCGTTCCTTTTTAGCAGAAAGTTGACAAAAAATTAATGTGAATGTAAAGCCGTCTGAAAACTAAGGAGCATTATGAAGAATCATGTTGAAAATGTCTTATTGGATCTACTCAAATATTAGCAAGATTTTAGTCAACATTTAATGCAGACGATGAGTAATGAAAAAATGTACAGAAAATACGACCGCTCGTTGAAAATTGAATTGGATTTTGTTAAGGGGTCTGATAGAACGTCAATGAAATTATTGGTATTACATTCATTTGGTGTTCATTCTTTTTTATTTCATTTATTTCTTTAATAAAGTTTGATTATGAAACACGACTTATATTTTTTGCTTTAAGTGGCAGCGTACATTTTATTTTATTTAAGACATTTTGAATTTAGCCACTGATATTATATTGATATCAATATCTCAGTCCCGTTAAAACTAGCTATTCTGGACACAAAACAATGTTAGGCTGTTGTCGTCATTTTACTATCGCTGTAAATCATGTGCTGTCTTCCTTCAGCACCAAAGCTGCTGTTTCGTGACCTGGCTCAAAGATACAGAAAGCGTTTGAAATAAAATAAAAAACCCCGAAAAACAGTCTGCAGTTATACAGGCCTCTTTTTGAACTTGTGGGCTCAGCTCAAGACTGATTACAATGGATGTTGGTAGGCAGCGGTCACATCGACACTGCTATATGGATGCACTACATGGACGCTAACAAAACGACTGGAGAAGAAGCTAGATGGCAATTACACAAGAATGCTGCGTGCAATCCTGAACAAGTCCTGGCAGCAACACCCCACAAGACACCAATTGTACGGCCACCTGCCCCCTATCACGAAAACTATTCAAGTTAGGCGAACCAGACATGCAGGACATTGCTGGAGAAGCAGAGATGAACTCATAAGAGATGTACTCTTATGGATCCCCACACATGGCCGCGCAAAAGCAGGACGACCAGCTCGAACGTACATTCAGCAGCTATGTGAGGATACAGGATGTTGTCCTGAAGACCTACCTAGGGCGATGAACGATAGGGAGGGGTGGCGAGAAAGGGTCAGGGATATCCGGGATATCCGTGCTACTAGCGCGATATGATGATGATGACATTTCTACCGATGTAACTTATTTAATACCAAATCCATTTTTATACAAATAATTAGTTCTATTTCAAACAATTAAGTTTAGCATGAGCACACTGTTTAATTGACAAAAACATTTCTATTCAAAGTTATTCAGTTTAGTCAAACAGTTCTAATTCAAACAATTCATTATAGTATAAGAATAGATTTGGTTTGCACACTGGTAAATGTCAAAGCCTTTCTATTTTAAAAAAAAAATTATTTAAACTAAGTGCAGTTTCAATGTCAAAAACCGTTCCATTTCAAACAATTCAGTTTAGCATACAAAAACAGTTCTAATTCAAACAATTCAGTTTAACAAAAATACGCAGTTTAAATGTATGTACTCAATTTAATTATCTAAAACATTTCTTTTTCAAGTTATTCAGTTTAGTGAAACAGTTCTAATTCAAACAATTCAGCTTAGTATAAGTATAGTTTTTTTTCCACACACAGTTAAATGACAAACAGTTTTCAAACGATACAGTTTCAATGTCAAAAATAGTCTTATTTCTGATAATTCAGTTTTGTGAAAGTACGCTGTTTAATTGTTAAAACACTTCTATTTCGAGCAATTCAGTTTAGCATAAGTACGTAGTTTAAATGTCAAACACTTCTATTTTAAAAATTCAGTAAAGCATAAATACGCAGTTTAAATGGAGACATAGTAAACACTCGAAACCATGGTTTAGTTCTATTTGACTCATAGATTGAACCCTGTCAGGTGCTACCACTCCAGCCTAGAGTGAACCTGGGAGCGATGGCAGTGAAGGAGTACTCCACATTCCCCAAAGCTCCAGCATTACTGAAACCTCGCTATCAGATGGTTTAGTGTCATATCTAGGACACTCCTTAGTGAGGTTACCCCTCTGCAGAGGTGCAGTCGGTGTAATCTTCAGCCCCAGACAACTGGGTAAGATTACAATTGCGTATTCTTACAAGGTAAACATTCAATGCACAAGAAGAGGGGTAGAGTAACCAAACAGAAATAGCCAGAGAAGATCGTCACTGTGCATTTTCTGACACAGCAATATAAACTAATTTCTAATCTTCCATCTGCTCATGACACTTCATATTTCGTCTCGGTCCGGTAAGTCACTTGCATGTACATAGATAGATACTATTTACCAACCCCTCCGCTCGGGCAGGATATGACACAAGGTCAATTTTTAAGCGGAGTTTCATAGGTTTGAATTCAGAGTTTTCCTTCTCCTAGACTAGTTTCCTAACCAAGGCTGAAGAACCTAGTCTGTCCTACTATTTACCCATAGCTGGAGGGAGAATAATTGGATTCATACCTTCTCCAAGGGTATTAGTGCTATGTGAAATGCAATCAGTCTCGTCGGGGATTTGAACTCGTGTCGCTGTGTCCATTTCCTACGACGATAACGACTATACCACGGGCACCTCCATACATGTACATAGATAGATACCCATCCATGTCATCCTCGAGTGCTAAGGACCACCTTATGTGTGTGTATTTTTTAACTACATATCTTCATTTGTCCACAAGTTTTGCCGTCTGTGACAAAAAAAATGATAAAATAAACTAAAAGAAGCATAAACCCTCATCTTAAGGAACATATGTTTTTACTACATCTGTCTGTCTCTACTGATACTACTGTACCACTCAAATATTTTATCAATTGTTTTTGTATTTATATCCAGTGGTTGGTCCAGATCATCTCTTGGTATGAAGAAATAAGTGATAGTTATTGGCGTTTAGTTGTCATATGACCTTTTCTCAACTACGTCACTATATATTATCAGAGGTCCTATAGATATTTAGAAATCACCAAAAACTGACTTACGATATTAGTTCTTAGCAGACCAACGTCACTATGACGACTCCTCACAAACAAACTAAATGATAGCTGCTTATTTATTTATTTATTTATTCATACGACTTAACTTTATGTACATAGTAAGCATATATACATTCAATTTCTACAAACAAGATATCATATTGATGGAGTAAAAGATGGGAGAATACAATGACAATCTATGAGTATCAACTCTTATTAGCATGTTCTGAAAATTTTCTATATCAAAATTCTAACAAACAAATTTATATATTTTCTGAGAGTGTGATCATTCTTTTTTATTTCAGGATAATGGAATGAAGAAAAACATTAAATCATTATTTTTACATATTACTATATGAATGTCGATCAAAAACAATATCATTTAAAAACGTAGATAAAAAGACACGTGGGTGGAAGAAATGAGACAAATGAATGCAGTAGGATATCCCATAAAGAGTAAAAAAGAAAAGTCGATAAGCTTGGCAAAGAAGGTTCGTCCATAGGGAACAGTTCAAATGATTATGACAAAAAATAAACAAACGAATATACACCAGAAGATCAAAAAACTTTGTCGTGAACTGTTACATAGCCAGATATAGACTCGTGAAATAGACATATTCATACCGGTACGTAAAACGTTCATAATGTTCATTACACACATATATAGATAACATAGGAATCCCGAAACACGAAAAACACGAAACGACTTCTTAGTTCAGGTACGAAACCTTTTATAACCTTTGAGTTAAAGGTTTCGACATACGGAAGAGAGACACAATCTTTCTATGCTGTCTTTTTCATCTACCCCCACCCCATTCGTGCGGCGCCTGTAGCCCACAAATTCGTCTGGCCTCAGCGAACCCCGAAAGTCGACCCTTCCCGTTCGGAGTCTAGTTCTCAACTAACTGACTTTTTTCAGATCCCCCAAAATCCTCCGCGCACACTTCCGGTGCATGACGTCATTCACATCTCCTAGTCCTGGGATTTTTATTTTGACATCTATGAACGACATATCCTCCCCGCGTGCGCGTTAACACCTGCGCTCGAGTTTGCTCTTAACTAACCCATGTGCTGAACCGAAAGGTTCTCTGCCTAACTAAACCCAAAGGCAAGATATATAAATCGAAATCCCTCGGCCATTATATTAAAGAACCATGAGAACAAATAAAACGTATCCGATACTAAATTTCGTTGTTTAGACGGATCTCAGAAGAAAAAAATTAAATTTTAAACTGGTCGAATATTTAGATCTCCATTGAAAACAAGAAATATCTTGTTCTGGGAGGGGAACAGAAAAAATTGTATTACATGAAGATTAAAGTTGTACTAATCGTTTTCAGAACACTTGGAACGATCTCAAAAGAGACAGCCTGAGGAAATCTGTGGGAGAATCAAGTCAACAACTTTACAGAATATAGCTGGTGATTTACAGTATCTTGATCTTAGTTGTAATCCACAATGAGTAAAAATAACTTTAGACAGCAACAAAAGCAGCAGCAAAGAAAAAAATGGGAAAAAAAACAAACCTATGGACGTTTTAAAGGACTAATAAACAACATCTCACACGTGAAAACACGGACGTAGCTAAGAAAAGCAAACCTTAAGAAAGAAACTGAATCTCTCCTAATAGCAGCACAAAACAGCACCATAAGAATCAATCATATTAAAGCGATGATAGATAAAACGAAACAAAATAGTAAATGAAGGTTATGTAGCGATAGAGACAAAATAATCAATCACATAATTAGCGAATGCAGCAAATTAGCACAGAAGGAGTATAAGACTAGACACGACTAGGTGGGCAATGTGATCCACTGGTAGCTGTGCAAGAAATTGAAATTTGACCATAGGAACAAATGTTATATTCACAACCCAGCATCTGTCCGAGAGAATGACACACAAAATCCTATGAGACTTTAACAAAACAAACGGGTCACCTAATCTCGTCCAGTTGATTAGAACAAATAATAATCCACAAAAAAAAAAATAACTTGCAAAATTGTCGACTTTGCTGTCCTGTCTGACCACAGAATAAAACTGAAGTAAAGTGAAAAAATGGTAAGTACCTCGACCTTGCTAGGAAATAGAAAAAAATTAGGAACATGAAGGTGACAATTATACCAATCGTGATTAGTCCTTTTGGTACAGTAACCAAATGATTATTAAAGGGACTGGAGGACATGGAGTCTTAAAGACGAGTGGAGAGCCTCCAAACTACAGCATTATTGAGAACTGCCAGAATACTATGAAGAGTCCAGGAGACTTGCTCTAACTCAAAATCTAGTGAAAACCATCTGCAAAAACTGATGTGAAAAACTCTCAAGGAGTAAATGATAATAATAATATTGAAAAATTGGGGACTTTGCTGTCATGGTTGGCGACAGAGTAAAATTGAAAGAAAGCAAAAAGAAGGATAAGTACCTGGACCTCACTCGGGAATTAAAAAAAAAACTGTGGCACATGAACTGGTGGTCTTTTTACAGTCATCGAAGGGTTTCTAAAGGGACTGAAGGACTTTCAAATAAGAGGACAAGAGGAGACCTCCTAAACTACTGCATTACTGAGATCGGTCAGGATACTGAGAAGAGTCCTGGAGACTTGAGGAGAATTGCTATCACTCAAACTTAAGTGAAAGACCATAAGTTAACGCTAATGCGAAAAACCCTTATGGAGTAAATAATAATAATAATATATGTGGACTGATAGAACGGAAATAACCAGAAAACAAAAAATGGGAAGAAAAACATTACTATAGACGTTTTAGGCGACTAAAAAGTGACATCTCACACGTGAAAATGTGGATGATGCAAATAAATGGAAACATTAATAGAGAAGTTGAATTTCTTCAAAAAGCAGCACTAAACAACGCCATAAGGATCAATCATATAAAGGGAAGAATCGATAAGACGCAACAAAACTGCAGATTTAGGTTATGTGGAGATATAGACGAAACGATCAATTACATAATGTATGTATGCAGTAAATTAGATCAGATAGCGTATAAGACTAGACATGATGGGTGGGCAAGGTTGTCATTCGGGAAGTTTGCAAGAAATTGAAATTTGACCATGCGAACAAATGGTATCTGCACAACCCAGTATATGTTCTGGAAAATGAGATGGACTAACTTCGCTGGGATTTTGAGATAGAAACGGATTACCTAATCTTGGCCAATCGACTAGACCTTATAATAATCAACAAAAAAAAGAGAACTTACAGAATTGTGAATTTTACTGTCCCGTTGACCACAGAGTAAAATTGAAAGAAAGTGAAAAAAGATAAGTTCTTGGACCTGTGCTAGGTCACTGAAAAACTGTGGAACGTAAAAGTGACGATTATACCAATTGCAAATTGTTCTCTTGGTACATTCACCGAATGATTGGTAATGGGACTGAAGGACTTGGACATAAAAAGACGAGTGAAGACTATCAATACTACTGCATTGTTGAGATCGACCAGCATACTGAGAAGATTCCTGTAGACTTGAGGTGACTTTCTGTTATCTAAAGTCCTGTGAAAGGACATCAGCTAACGCTGGTGTGAAAAAAACTCTCGAGGAGTAATAATAATAAAAATGATATTAATTTTCTCGTAAAACGGTTGGATTTTATAATAAAAGTATGTTGCATACGCACTAGCTAAAATCTTTTTAGAGGTGCAGACTATCGAGATGCAATCATTTTTTTTAGATTTTTATCTGATTTTAAAGATACACACGCATCACCGCACACACATATCTGTATACATGAGTTTCTTGGTGTGTGTGTGCGTGTGAGTGTGTGTGCGTGTGTGCGCGCGCCAATATCTTGCACCTTCAAATTTATCTTGATCTAAATTCCAATACTTTCGAACCAAATAAAAAAAAACATTAAAAGTGTGTCAGAACATTTTAATATTTAGATCTGATTTTCCATGAAATGAATCCAAATCAGAATATGTACGCATTGTGCAATTATATCCAACACATTTTTTCCTTTGGTGATAGTCATTATTTTCTTTATTTCATTTGATTGATAACTCTTGTTGAATTTGTTTCTCAAGTAAGGCTTTTAGTTCTTTTGCTGATCGCTCGAAAAAGTATATGCATATGTAAGAGGCTACTGTGAATGTCTGTGAGTAGCTTGATTAAAAAAATTTCGCCAAACAAGCACTTTTTCCGCCAAAAATAAAATTCTGAGTAATCTTCGATTTCATTTTAAAAAGCCAATGAGGTATGCTAATTTGCATATTATACTTAAAAAAAAACAATAATTAAAAAAGAAAACTGGTTTATAGAAAAAAGATTGAAGATGAATACCTCTGTATTATAAATCATTTCGATTATATTTTTATTTTATTTTCAAAATAACGATTGCATCTTTTGTCTGTTAGTTTGTTTGGTTGGTTGGTTGTTCCTTCAGAGCTTTAGTCCTGTAAACAGAACGGCGCAAACGCTGGATGTTTAATGAAATACACTAACATGGGGAAGGAGAATACATACAAAGAAAGATCATATAAACGTTGAATCATTCAATCAGCGTTCTTTTTCGAAAAACTCCCCAGTGATTATCACAGGCAATGATGTTAAACAAATGGAATCGCTAAGATATACAACGGATTAAAAAGAAGTATAGTGATAGTTTTTCGGAAAAGAACGCGAATTAAATGAGTGAACGGTTATATAATCTTTCTTCGTATATATTCTCCTTCACTAGTTTTTGTAATTTTATTAAATATCTATAATTGTTCTATCAACATTTTAAAGTCCTGATAAAGGTTCATTAAAACCAAAACTTTTTAACGTCGACTTTCCTTCCTTATAAAATCATCAATTTTTCAATTTTTCTCCATATTATCGGATTCCTTTCCATTAACTATTTCCATATATATATATATATATATATAGCTGTAGTTTAATTACTGTTATACATGCTGCGGCATAAATACCCCTCACATTTTAAATGTGGTAATGGTAGCTTCATCTAGCAAATGCCTTACCATTTTCTTTTCTGATACGATCTGTTACAGCCCTGGCTTGGACCAGTACACACCATGCGTTTGCTAATGAAACGTTTTTTTAAAGATTGGTGAATCTATAATTCCAACTCAGAGAGCATTTGCTTCTAACTCCTGAAACGATGGAATAAGGCTTTTCTTACAGTTACAAATATCAGTTTTGCTCATTCTATAGGTGCGATTAGAATGGTTCCAAAAGACAGGAGGAATTGGACTGGGGCAAGAATCATGAAAATCCAAACTACAGCATTGGTAAGATCGGTCTAAATATTCAAAAGCGTTCTGGAAACCTGATGAGAGTCTAAGTCCAGTGAAAAACCACCAGTAAATGCTGGTATAAAAAATTCTCAAAGAGTATAATAATAATAATAATAAGTAGACAAGACACAACAAAATGGCTGATGCAGGTTATGTGGCGATAGAGATGAAACGATCAATCATATAATAAGCAAGTGCAATAACCTTACACAAAAAGAGTACAAGACTAGAAACGACTGGGTGGGCAAAGAGATCCACAGGGAATTGTGAAAAAATTCGACTATATGAACAAATGGTATATGCACAATACAGAACTCGTGGAAAATGATACGCGCAAACTTCTCTGTGATTTTGAGATACAAACGGATCACCTAATCTCGGTCAGACGACCTGATCTAGTGATATTCAACATTAATAAAAGATAGAACCTGTCGAATAGTGGACTTTGCTGTTCCGGCTGACCA
Source organism: Sepioteuthis lessoniana (assembly GCA_963585895.1). Classification (NCBI taxonomy): domain Eukaryota; kingdom Metazoa; phylum Mollusca; class Cephalopoda; order Myopsida; family Loliginidae; genus Sepioteuthis; species Sepioteuthis lessoniana. The sequence continues at coordinate 97,348 of CAUZXS010003181.1, forward strand.
CGGGGTAAAGCTAAAAGAAAGCGAAAAAAATGATAGGTATCTGGACCTTGCTACAGAACTGAAAAAACTGTGTAACATGAAAGTGACGGTGATACCAATTGTAATTGGTGCGCTTGGTACAGTCATCAAAGGATTGATAAAAGGACTGGAGGCCTTGGAAATAAGCGGATGACTAAATACCATTCGAACAACAGCCTTATTAAGATCTGCCAGAATACTAAGAATACTCCTAGAGACTTTCAGAGACTTGCGGCCACTTGGACTCCTGTGGAAAACCATCAGGTAACGCTGGTTTGAACAATTCTCAAATGAGTAAAATAATAATGAGTTGCAGCCATACAGACCACTGCATAACTAAAATCCCCTTGAATACTTATAAGAGTCCTTGTAATAGCAGTTGTTATTACGGCGCGTTTTGAACAGTCCCCAAACACATTGAAAGGGGGCTAGTAGAATTATAAAGAGGAGGAAAATCGAGACCATCCACACCAAAGCATTATTAAGAACGACCAGAATGCTGAGAAGAGTCCTGGACATCTGAGGAGACTTGCTGTCAATCAGAGTCCAATGACAGACTTTTAGCTAACGCTTGTGTGAAAAACTTATAATGAGTATATATATATATATATATATATATATATACGAGGGGCATACGATAAGTTTCCAGAATTTTTTTTTACAGGCATTTAAAATTGTCGTAGACTCTTGAAAATTCACTATGTTATTGCTATACATCTTCTGAGATGTCTTTATGATTTCAGGTTCAAATGAACAGCTACAGCAGCAATTGGAATACACCCTACAAAAGCCTGATTGTCACAGCTGGGGAATTTCAAAAATGCAATCTGACACTTTAGAAAAATGATATGCAATAAAATTCTGTTTTAAACTTGGAAAAAAATGTCACAGAAACGTATGGAATGCTTCAGACTGCTTTTGGACCATCTTGCATGAATCGAGCATCAGTCTTTGAGCGGCATAAGATATTCAAGGAAGGCAGGGAGTCTGTGAGGGATGATTAGAGGTGTGGGAGGAGTAAGGAAGTCAATACACCAGATTTGATTGGCCAAAGGATTAAGGTTAGGGTTAGGGTTACTATGTTGAGGATATAAGGGAGTTCAGGAAGAGATTCCGTCGGAAGAGGCCAGCACTCTTCATATCAGGTCAGTGGCATTTCTACCAGGGCAATACACCAGTCCACAACTCCATCTTTGCCACAGACTATTTGACAAAGATGGGCATCAAGACAGTTGCTCATCCTCCCTATAGTCCAGACCTTGCTCCCTTTGACTTTTGGTTATTCCCTAAGCTCAGAGGCTGCCGTTATGAGACAATTGAGGAGATGAAAGGGGCCGTGAAAAAGATCATTGACACGCTCACACAAAAGGACTTCCATGGGGCGTTCCAGAAGTTATGGAACTGTACAACAAGTTCATTGCAGCCGGAGGAGATTACTTCGAAGGGGACTAGAGTTTCATGTGTGTACTATCAATAAAAGTGCCCATACGAAAAAAGTGAGGAAACTTAACGTATGTACCTCGTATATATATATATATATATATATATATATATATATATATATATATATATATATATATATGAGATCTCATATCTTTATATAAGGCTAGATGAAATTCACCGTATATTTGAGTTAAAATAAGTGCTAAATTCATGTAGATACGATTATACGAAAATGTATATCTCTGTAATCATTGAGTTTCAAAAGATGATTGCATTTTTAATATCTGAATTTTTCATATATCCAAAATAAAGGGTTTATAATATATAAGCAAGGACTGAAATATTCATATGCTGAAAAGTTCATATGTTAATAACTTATTTTACCACTAGGATCCAAGCACTGCAATACAAATGAAAGAAATGTGTGATCCACAAAGAAAACTATATTAAAAAATAAACCTCATTTAGTCACATTATATGATAGTATTTTGGTCAGCTTAGGAACTTCCATCCGCCCCTTGAACATATATATATATATATATATATATATATATATATATATATATATATATACACAAAATATGAGTGTACGTTAAATCGTCTATTCGTCTCTATGTGTGTGTATTATGCGAACAAAATAGAAATATTTTTTCTTTATGCAGTTTACGTTAACCAGAGTGATGCTACATTCTGCACAATATTGTCGGGGAAAAACCTTAAAATGATACCAGATCAGCAAAGAGTAACTTTTGACTTATGACCAAAGACATTTATTGTATTCAGTGTGTCACTATGTTACTTTGCTGGTAGATAAGACAATCGGCTGACCGGGAAATGAGTTGAGAAATATGGTTTCCCATTGAGAAGCCCCATCTAGTGGAATATGATCCATCGTCCGACCTTTAGCTAAGGCGCCATATTGCTCTTTCTCTCGGGGTTGGAGTGATTTAAAAGAGAGGGCAAGTAGTTATGGCGTGAATCTTTTAATAGGCACATCCTTATTAAAGGTGAGGGAGAGGGCTTCACACAGGAAATATCTTTTACAAGCCGCAAATGATAGATGCATGTGAAGTTTAATCGAGGGTAACGGGTAGTGCGAAATTCATTCAGATACGAATATGATTATCGCCCAAACAACTACTGTTCTTCCCATTTCATTATGGTGTGCTGTGACTCACATAGTATGATTTAAATCTACATGTGTATATTAATGACTCTTGGTTAGATTTCGGGTTTATTAATAACATGCATAGTACCCGTCAATATGACTCGATTAGTTAAGGCAACTATGCTTAGGATCAGAGTGTAGTTTCAGAGCACTCTGCTTAAGATCAACCTTTGGCACTTCCAGCTAGAATCAAAACGTAGATACCCGCTGTTCTGGTAGTTACCTGACTGAAATATCTGTACCTACTCCTACACGAGAAGGATGTGATTTGGTTTCGGGTCTTTGTTTGATATGCTATCAAACATTATGTGTTATCTAATCGCCAAATCATGTAGAAAGATATTAGCAGTACAATTTAACCCATAACTGGGGGAATAAGGGGGTTCCTAATATTCCCAAGGGTATTAAGCCAAACGTGAACGTAATTGCGCGACGGGAGTTCGAACTCAGTTTCTTTGATGTCGCCGTTCATCAATTTTGCCATTAAGTTACAAGGGACTCCCCAGCAGGATGCGACACAAGGTCAATTTTTATGCGAAGTAAAGCCTTACACAGATTTTAGAATTGTTGCATACTTCTAACTTTTGTTTGTGTTTCGCATGCACAAGAATTAAGTCATTAATCTGAATAAGTTTTCTTGTTTTAAAAGAAATGGTAGTATGTTGCAAAAGCAAAAATATTCAATTATGGATCTTCTTTCTGGGCGGAGCTTGGCACATTTTGAACGACTTTCTTATATATATATATATATATATATATATATATATATATATATATATATATATATAGGAAAGTCGTTCATATATATATATATATTTATATATATATCAATTGTAAGTAAAGTTGGTGACCGTAATCGAGGGTGACCCGAAGGCTCCCTTTTCATCGCTATTACACCGAGGTGTACGGGAGGACTCTCGTCCTTTCCTTAGATAGCTCATTTTTACCTTTGATACGTACCTTATATAGAGTGTTAAGCAAGGAGGTGTCATGAACCATTTCAGAGTCTTTGGTGTGACTCAATCTGGGACTGAATCTCGGTCTTTCTGGCTATTGGCAAACACTGTATCCATTGATCGCTACATTCGTAGACGAATAAGATTAAGAACTGAATTTAAATGAGGATTTATAATGTTCAACTAATATCATTAATATCGAAGAATTAGGCTAAGCTTCTTGAGTAGGAAGTAAATTATATCTAAATATGATTTAATGATTCGCATAAATGTATTTGTTTACACAACACCTCCGCTAGGAAATGGAAGTGAATCAAGATCACTTTCTAAGAGAAGTAATTTTAATTCAAAGGTTTCCTTCACCTAGACTGGTTTCTAAATCAAAGCTAAAGAACCCCTTCAGTATTAGTATTACTCTTAGCTGGGGAGGGAGAGCAATTGGATTCATGCCTTTCCCAAGGGATCATGCATGAAGTGTTTCACGTCATGCCAGCTCCGTCCTGTATTTGAACTTGACATACCGAATCCTTTTCCTGCACTAAAGTCTTTATGCCAAGTGCACATCCTCCCTCAAAGTGATAATTAATCTATCTATCCATATATCCATACCTCTGTGTGTGTATGCATATACGCGTGCGAGTGTAAGTGTGATGTTTATTTAAAATTGTTAAATGCAAACTATTAGATTTAAAAAACAATTCACTTTTTACTTATCCTTGTACAATTTTCAGCATCGAAAATATTGTGAAAACCTTTAAATATCTCAATTGAAAACGGTCGATAAAACGGTATTGTAAGTAAATTTCATACGCAACACTTTTTCGCGGTTATTGTTAGTTTCCTAAATTTGTCTCAAACATCCGACACATTATGTGATTATTTTCCTTTGTTAGGTTTAGTTTTTATTCATATCTTTCTGGCACGGACTTCTTCCCAACTTCACCAATAAAGTTTAAGACGGTTCCCTTTTCATTAACTACTACACCAAGGTGAATGGGAAAGCGTTACTCATTTCCCTGGATTGCTCCACTTTACTTTTGATCCCTCTCTTAAATTTCTGAGTCTTAAGCATTATACACACACACACACACACACATATATATATATATATATAGTGTCAAGCATTATATATATATATATATATATATATATATATATATATATATATATATAAGTAGAAATATGGACCCAGTGAAACGAGTTTAAATCCTGCACGAAGATGATTGCATTTCACATTGTAGTAATACACTTGGGAAAGATATGAATCCAATTATTCTCCCTTCAGCTGGGGATAAGTAGTTGAACTGCATGGGTTCTTCAGCTTTGAATAGGCAACCAGTCAAGGAGAGGCAAGACTCAGAATTCAGACCTGTTAAACTCCGCTTAAAAATCGACCTTGTGCCTCGTCCTACCCGAGTTGAGAAGTTGGTAAATACATACACGTATTATGAATAAATACATTTTGTATTTTACATAAATCTAATCAGATTTTGCATTATCTAAAGTTAATAAATAAAAATCATGAATGTTTTTGTCTGTCAATCAAATAAAAATGCGACATTTATTTAGAACTGCAACACAAAAAATGAAATTGGCAAAACGAGTTCGAATTTCAGTCGTGGGTGTTTACATTCACTTATCACTGGAGCCCTATAGGCAGATATGTTTGAATAACTCTTTTCACTAACATGCCTTCATTGTCAACCGTGAAAAGAGTAATTAATAAAAAAAAGCACTCTCCCATGACCATTTTAATGCCCAGGAATTATTAGCGTACTAACAGTGAAAAGTTTTATACCAATTATAAACCAAGTCATTAAAATTTGAGAATTAATTATATAAAGATGTTGTATAAATAGGATTGCTAGATATGCCAAACCAAAATACAGGAAATCTGTTTAAATTTGAATATATATAATTGGTAATGACATATTCTAGTATATAAGCTTGTTCTATACTTTGATATTATTAAGGGTTATCAAAGTTATTTCGTTTTCTTATCAACTTATCTAGGAAACTTCCATGAATTTCTATATAAGTAAAGTAAAGTTGGTGACGCTAGTCGAGGGTGACGTGAAGGCTCCCTTTTCAATAGCTACTACACCGAGGTGTAGGGGAGGGCGCTACTCCTTTCCCTGGGTTGCTCCACTTTATCTCTGATACGTTCCTTATAATGCTGCGTGTTAAGGAAGGCAGTATCAAGTATCATTTTTAAAGTCTTTGGTATGACCCAACCTTGGATTGAACCCCGGTCTACCGTACCATTGGCGAACACTCTATCCTTAAAGCTAAGATGATTTAAGGCTCTACGTGTGCTATATTTCGATGATCCTAATTCTTCTGAAAATTTTCAATAATGGTGATCGGGTTCTACCCTGTCTTGCATCTTAAAGCATCGGAATTGACAAATTATTGCTGCTGAATCCGGTGTTTTATTTCAGAAAACGATCCAACACAGTTTTAAAATATATGTTAGCGTAACGATTATCGTCGAAAAACCTGAGGTCAAAAACCTGAATGAAGCTGTTTTCTTTTCATTTCGCTCAAACACACTTTGGAAAGGCATGAATCCATCTGTTCTCCTCCTGTTTATGGGTAATAGTCGGGCAGGATTTTTTTAACCTAGCTTAAGCAACCAGTCTTAGAGAAAGAAAACTCTGTATTCAAACTAGTTGTACGCCGCTTACAAAGTAACCTTTTGTCGCATCCTGTCTGTGGCGGAGACGTTGGGTAAAAACATACTATAGTTTTTGGTTTCATTTCTTTCCATTTCCCAAATATTACCAGGCCCGGTGAAAATACCGCTTCAAAACATTCAGAATTTCGGTATTTTAGCAATTATTATAACACCTGAAACAAAAGATGCAACTGAATAGTAACCATTACACACACACACACACACACACACACATATATATATATATATATAGGAATACCTATAGAGCCAGAAGTAATCTACCTGAGTTTCGTTATAGAATCATAGAATAGTTAAGAAAATAAAATAAAATTGAATAAGTATAAAAATAATAGGATAGGTACGAAAATTAAAAAAATGAAAATAAAATATATATAAATACATGCACACACACACACACACACACACACACACATACATATAGATATAGATATATATATATATATATATATATATATATATATATATATTAACGTAAATAACTAAACCCATAGAATATTTTACAAAATGGTAATATTTTTTCTGAAAGAATACCAGTATCTATTTTTTTCAACTTAAATAATCCGCAATAAAAACTGATAAAATTAGGTTTTTTTTTACCAAAATCTGGAATTTCTTAACCAATAAAATGATTATGTTGCTGTCCAAATATAAGGACAACCTTTTAATAATTTTACAAAATTATTTGCGTTTGTATTATATAATGTTCGTTGCAGTCGAGTTTGGTAATAAATAATACCTAAGTATATCCATTTTTGGTGTATAATGATCAACTAGGAATAATATAAGTCAGCAGTTACGTATGGTCATAAATATAATAAAATTAAATATCGTGATAAAATGGAATAAACTTTAAAGTAAATGTCGAAAAAAAAAGAGAAAAGATTTTAAAACAGTTGATAAATAACTACCGTGAAGAAAAATGGAGCGGATAAAAATCTCAGAAAAAACAGCATAAGCTTTGTTTTAAATGAAAATAGAAGTAGAAGCAATGTTACTCTATCTTTTTATTAGATTTTGTTATATATATACTCATTTTACTAAAACTTCAATTCAAAATTTTTGATTTTATGAAAATATATTTGGTGATATATTTTTCGATCAACATTTTTCATCTGTTGAATCAGGACACATCAATTCAACAAGCTTACGGAACAGAGAACGAAAGAATGAGAAAATAATCTTCAATTATTTCTAATGAACGCTAAGCTTTCTCCAAAGGAATTCTAATAGAATTATTGGCCGAATCTTTATTAGAAAACTAAAAAGCAAGAACTTAATCAATTTCAAGTTTTCTAATTCTGTAAAATTTATGAACGGTTTTTTAAAATTTGATTTAATGAGAAGATATCAGTTTTGGTATTTGAAAACACAGAGTAACCCCAGAAAAATATTTGACATCCTCTGTCATCATAAGTTTAATTTCAACATTTAAAAAAAATCCAAAACTGGATTTAGATATGACGAGGCCTTGATTTATGGGAGGTTTTAGGGGTCATATTTAATCTCCTGTCTGTGATTAATCTGGGGCAGACTTTAGCGATGTTCAAGATAAATATGAGTTCCAACTTGGTTTGGTTTTATGGCATATCAACTGTTGTTGATCATTTATTGCCAAATTATTTTTATACATATATTAAATATTTGATTTCAAAAAACATTTTGTAGATAACATTTTAAACAAGACTGGCCTTATTTTTTCCACAAAGTTAAATGGTTTCACCTTATTTCAAACAATTCGATATGTACAGATTATTTTGTTTTTTCAAAGTTAGTCATTTGTTTAAAGACCGTCTTTGGTTTACACATAGCAAATTTAGCATAAGTACATTTTAATTATCAACTGTTCTATTTCAATCATTACACTTTAGCATAAGTACACAGTTTTTGTTTGCACACAGTTAAACGATCAAACATATCTGTTTCAAACAATTCAGTTTAGCATGTCAACAAAGTTAAATGGTTCCAAGTATTGCCATGTATCACTAACAATTCAAATAAACATCAGTCATTTTGTTTACATACAGTTGAATTATCAAACCGTTCTGTTTCAAGCAATTCAGTTTTGCTAAAGCACAGTTTTTTTTATACACAGTTAAATGTAAAAGCAGTTCTATTTCAATTATTTCAAACCATTCAGATTAGCATTAGAACACAGTTTAGATGTCAAACTGCTCTATTCGACCTATAGATAGAGCCATTTCAGGTGCTACTACTCTGGGCTAGAGTGGACCAGGGAGCGATGAAGAGGTATTCCGCATTCCCTAAAGCTCCAGTATTACAGAAGGCTCGCAATCAGATTGTTTAGTGTCATATCCAGGACACTCGTTGGTTGAGTCTTACTCCTCTGCAGAAATGCAGTCAGTGAATTCTGCTATAGAATGGGTAAATAATCATCAATGCGTGTTGACAGCATAGATTTCCTTAACTATCACCCTATCTCTCTCTCTCTCTCCCTCTCTCTTTCTCGTCGTCCGTCTACATCGACAGTAGCTCTAGTTATGTCATCTAGACGGCATCCAGTATCCACATAGAGCTGATGAATGTAAGTTTTTGCTGAGCATTTTTGGAGTCCACGGTACATCAATGTTCATGAGTTTTATTGGGTGCTGCTTCCCAGACTTCTTCAAGACAGCACATAACAGTCTTATGTAGTTCCTATCAAGCATTTTGTTGAAATCCAAGTGTTGCAATCATACAGTAATACTAACATAGCTACATCTTAGAACACCCGTTTTTGATTAATTTGGTCCCTTTTTTTTTTGTTAGCATATTAACTATTGGGGGTTATACAATGCCAAAACATTTCTTGTAGAACACGAGTGATACTACATACCCCACAGCTAGAAGGATGAGAGTGTTCATACCTTTCCCAAGAATATCAATCCGAAAGTAAACGTAATAGCGTGACTTAATTTCGAACTCGTTTACGATGATGTCTAGCACTTTAGCCGCGACGAGAGAGGTGTGTAAATAACAAGAGAGAGATGGAATTGAAAAGAAGTTGTAATTGTTATGAATAGGAAAATGACTAAATCCAATGATAAGAAGAGTCATTCTTTTGCCATGGATCGTGTGGAGTTCGAACTCGTTTACTACGATGTTACAGTTGAGCACTTTAGCCACTGTGAATTTTGAGAGGGATATGTAAAAAACAAGAAAGAGATGGAATGGTAAAGAAGGTATGAATAGGAGAATAACTGAATCAAATGAAGCGGCAGGACATAAAATTTTTAACCGCCATATTACGTTGTGAATAATATAAGGAACACATCGTTGTAAAAAAAAAGAATTGATTGGTTTGTTTTATGCTGGAATATTGAAAAGGCATTTAACCAGCTATGTAGACATGTCTCTCTCCGATGGTTTTTTTTTGTATAATAGCATATCAAACTTTGTGTGTTATTTAATATCAAAGCCATCCTTTTAGAAGAACAACAATGTCACTATTTAACCCATAGTTGGGACGATAAAAGGTTCATAGCTTTCCCAAGGGTATATGTCTAAAAATGAATTCACTAACCTGACTGGAATGAGATCTTGCTTACTTCGTGGTTGCATTCGAACACTTACCCATTACACCATGGGTACCCACTCATAGCTTCATTTAATCAGTAACTAAACACATACATCTGAATTCGTTATATTTACGATAGCTTTAAAGAGAAGAAACTGATTTAGTATTTTTATCGCCAGGGTAATGATTGTAGATTTCATGCTAAACTTGGGTCAGTTAATGCACTTTGAGGCACCTTTCAGGAACAAGGGTGATAGTATTAACCTCAAGATTAGATAAAATCCTCAAGTTGCAATGTGTATTTGGGCATAAAATTAGTTACGGTCAATCCCGTCGATTAATATCTTTTTTCTTAATTTTTGATAGACTAAAGCAGTAATCAAAGAAATTAATGGCGTCTCTCCGATGCTATTAAATTATTTCATTTGGAATAATTATGAAAATTAATTACGAAGCACATTTTGATGGCCAGGCAGATGTACGCAAATAAAAATTTAAAATGATGGCAAAAAAGATTAATGGAAAAAAAAAAATGAACACGCAAAGAAGGAGAGATATTAAATGAAAAAAAAAAAGTCTCTATTCTATTGTATGGCGCACTTCCTTCGTCCACCTAGAAAAGGTATTCAAATATCAAGCTATAAGCAATGCGTCATTTGTTGTGGTTGTAAGATCATAAGCCGACGGGTTGAGTTTTATCGGGCGGGCGTCAAGATGAATTTCAATGAGAATTTAAAAGATGCCTCGGTAAAACATGTGATAAAACGACCAATTGCATATAAACTCTTTTATTCTGAAATATTTAATTTAAAAACTTCGATATTCATGATAATTGGAGAAACATCGGGTAAAAGGTATGAATTAAAAAGAGAAATATAGTGAAGATTAAAAATAATCTTCGTGTAAATTAAATGCTTTTTAATCAATTGGGTTATTATTTATTTATTTATCTTGCTAAATCACAGCATTTGAAATAGAATTATTTTGAATTTTTTTTTATTGAGTATATGAATAAACTCACGACATAGGCTCAGACTCTATCAATATTTATTTTACTCTCTCTCTCTCTCTCTCTCTCTCTCTCTCTCTCTCTCTCTCTCTCTCTTTCTGCCTGTCTCTGTCTCTGTCTCTCTCAATTCAATACTACACAAGGCACTCCCAGACTGCTGTGTGAATGATTTATATTTACTAGTCTTAGTCGAGCACCATCAATTTCAACTGTTGTGTTTGTTGCCTGGAGATCTGTGTTCAACCACATGTGTCAGCATCGTCATATTTTTCTTACATAATACTTTCTCTCTCCCCTCCCAAATTATCGATTCGCCTCCATATATATATATACATATATATATAGGGTGACCAAAAAAAAAAAGAACCTATTATTACTAATACAAAGATATATGGGTTCAGTTTTTTGGGGGTCACCCTGTATATTTGGTTAAATAGTATAGGCGACTTTTATCAACATGTTTTAATTTTTACCCATTCAAGTGGCCGTATGGATGTTATAATATCCGGTCTGAATTGACTAATAAATTTTCCAAAGTTAATCTGCTCCCAAGTACTTTCGGCTCCATCAAAGGCCATCTTCAGGAGTGGGTGGTTATTATGGCAAAAGCAATACTACCTTTGCTAGTACAATACACATTTTTTAATGTTAAGTGTTCTGTTTTTACTGGTGTAATGTTGTAGCACTATTGGAAAATTTATTTAGTTGTTGTGAATTGGAGAATGACTAAATCCAATGATAAGAAGAGTTCAAATTTTTCCGGCCAGATATTATTAAATCCATAAGGTAACTTGAACGCATCAAAATAAAAGTTTGTTGACAAATGTTGATAAGATTTAACCAAATATGTCTAAATGAATAAATACAACCCAACCACACACACACACACACACACATATATATATATATATATACGTATGTGTGTGTATGTGTATGTGCGTATACATGTATGAATGTGTATGTGTGTGTTTAGCAAATCCCTTTTCTCGGGATCAGAATACGATACAAGTTTAATTTAAGCGGGGTACTGTTTGCTTTAAATCAGAATTTTCCTTTTTCTCGACTTGTACTTCACTAAGACTCAAGTAGCCAGTTTGCTCAACGATTGACCCATTGCTGAGGTAGAGGCGAAATATTATTGATTCATACTTTTAAGAGAATTAGCGCAAACTGAGACGCAAACAGCCTCGTGCACGATCTGAACTTGGGTAGCAAATTCCATAAACAACAAAGCTAACTGTTGCACCACAAGCCAGTGTATCCAACATCTTTTCATGAAATTTATGAACAATTAATGAAATATGAACACACACACACACACGCTTATATATATATATATATATATATATATATATATATATATATATATATATATATATATATATACTTTAAGAAAAACAACGAAACCGGTCACATAGGATTATAAATCTATTTCAATCCTGTTACGCATTTTTGAAGTTTTCAAAAACACGAAAAAAGTAACAGGACTTCTTCAGATCATTTTGGATAAAAATTTGAATAGATGGAATTACTCCCAACTCCGGTTTAACTGGACCAAATATATATATATATATATATATATATATATATATATATATATATATATATATATATTAGAGAGAGAGAGAGAAAGAGAGAGAGAGATATATTGATAGATAAATAGATAGATAGAAAACAGTGCATGACCAAACTATGAGTTAAATACGCTATAGTTTGGGGCCACACTCGCTCAAGTGGTGATATAAATTTGATAATTACATGTTTCTAATCACTGTTAGAGGTCTGTGTTCGATCTCAGTTAAATTTATTTAATCTCTGATAATTTTTTTTTAATCTAATCCTCTTGGAAGATTGATTTGATAATATTCTGCCCGAATGTAAACATTTTTGCGTTCGTGGAAGTAAGTAAATAATGTACGTCCCTGTGAAACAATCTTCGAGAAACAAAGACAATTTTAAACTATTTGACTTGATCCCATTCTTAAGGATGAAGAAGAAAACAGTTTTTTTTAATCTGTGAATAATTGTCATATTCTAAAGAATCTCATAAAAAATTGACATTTTTAATCTTGCGATTCTCTCAACATGGGTTACTACAGAATTAAGTGATTTATCCATCACATGAGATCTTTAACAAAAAATATTTAAAATGCTCTTAGAGAATAAACCTATTTCCAGTACAATATGCAAATGTATTTGGAGACTTTTGCTCATCCTGAATTTGGAAACTGGCAATTACTAAATAAGCAGGGAGGGCGGTTGCTTGCTTGGTTGCTTGGTAAGATGGTTTGGTTACATGGCATATCAACCATTGAAAGTCATTTAATGTCAAATCCTTCTTATATATATATATATATATATATATATATATATATATATATATATATATATATATATATATATATATATATATATTAAATAGATGATTTCTAAACATATTTTGTTGATTCATTTTTAAATAAGCCGGAGATCATTTTTTTCTGCACACAGTTAAATGGTTTAACTTACTTTTATTCAACACGAATAATTCTATTTAGCAATAATCATTTGTTGGCGGACAGTTTAATGTTTTCAAGAATTGCTATGTGTCACTATCATTTTAATCAAAAATCAGTTATTTGTTTACACTCAAGAGAATGGTCAAGCCGTTCTATTTACAACAATTCAGTTAAGTATAAGTTCAATTTTTTGTTGATATACAGTTAAATGTAAAAACAGTTCTATTTTAAACAAATCCCTTAAGCATAAGTACACAGTTTAGTTCTATTTAACCCATAGATAGGACCCTAACAGGTGCTACCACTCCGGGTCTGAGTGGACCAGGGAGCGATGACAATGAAGAGGTACTCCGCTTTCCCCAAAGCTTGAGCATCACGATCAGATATTTAGTGTTGTTTTGAGGACACTCATTGGGAGAGTCTTACCCCTCTGCAAAGATGTAGTCAATGTATCCTACAGCTCAAGGCAACTGGGCCATTGAGAGGAGGGTGAGCAAATGCGAATAAATATATAAACAAGGGGAATAGATTTTAAATCTGAACACAGACTAAGCAAGATCGAGGAAAACTATAAAAATTAATGGAAAATATACTCAAATAGTTATAAGTAAATAAGGAATATGGACAAAAGACAGAGGCAATAAGAATAATTAAGAGAGACATTGACCGAGCCTGTGTACCAAGTGTAACGGAATGGTTGATGAGCTCATGTGGTACATGAAGTCACATCGATCTTTGCAAAATACACTACGACAGTTGCCATGAACCCGACGAAAATAACCTTAGCTCATAGATAGATAGATAGATAGATAGATAGATAGATAGATAGATAGATAGATAATGAATAAACTGAGATTGATAGATTAATAGATATATAGAGAAAGAGAGAGATATGAACTGATTGAGATAGATAGATAGATAGATAGATAGATAGATAGATAGATAGATAGATAGATAGATGGGTGAAGGGGAGGGAGAAAATCATACTTAGATTATATACTTGCATAGGAAAATATCAACAGATTGATAGATGAGGATCAAAGAAAATTTGATTGGTCCAAAGATGTCTACGTTCATTCAAATGGCAGAAAGAAAGCAAGCGAGGAAGCAAGAAAAACAAGTAAATAAATAGATAAATAAATAAATAAATAAATAAATAAAGATAGATAGATAGATAGATAGATAGATAGATAGATAGATAGATAGATAGATAGATGTGGGAGAGGAAGGAAGGAGGATAAGCTGACATAAGAGTAAAAGCAGACTGTAAAAAATAAATCAACTGATGTTCAAGCAAAGTGAAAATATATGTCTAATTCTTTTACATCTTAGACCGACAGAGAGACATACAGACAGGCAGACGGGGAATATCTCCCGTACAGACAGGTAAACACAGACAGATAGATTGAGATGAGCCAGGATAGAGATTATGAAATGAATTAACCAACTGAAATTTGAGCAGGCATTAATATCATATAATAATCGTTTTTATTTCTTTGATAGAAATTTAGATAGAGACATATGGAGAGATAGATTGATTAATAGATTGAGAGACGGAATTGAGTTAAGATATCGATATCAACATGTTCTAAAAGAAATATATGAGTTTAGATTCGACTTAAGATTGATAGATAGATAGATAGATAGATAGATAGATAGATAGATAGATAAAGTGATAGACAGACAGACAGACAGACCTAAAAGATATAGAAACTACCAACCCAGTTTTCACCTAACGGATCTTCAGGATAATTCTGATTTCAAGATAATTCTGAGATAGATAGATAGATAGATAGATAGATAGATAGATAGATGCACCCTAGTTTGGGGCCGCACATCTTCCGTTCTTCCTTTTTGTAAGATATATTATTTAACTCTTTAACTTTAATCAATTTAAAATTGTGAATATATATATATATATATATATATATATATATATAGAGAGAGAGAGAGAGAGACAGACAGACAGACAGACAGACAGACTGACAGACAGACAGAGACAGAGACAGAGACTGAG
Organism: Sepioteuthis lessoniana; assembly: GCA_963585895.1. NCBI lineage: Eukaryota > Metazoa > Mollusca > Cephalopoda > Myopsida > Loliginidae > Sepioteuthis > Sepioteuthis lessoniana. Next base: position 112,669 of record CAUZXS010003181.1, read on the forward strand.
ATAGAAAGATACATAGATTGATAAAAAGATCGATAGATATGTATAATTTTCTGAATAACATTAACATAACAAAATAAAAGGACTTCAAATTTTATGTTGCTTCTGGCCTCCCGAGATGTAAGTCCGGTTCCGATAGATAGATAGATAGATAGATAGATAGATAGATAGATAGATAGATAGATAGATAGATATGCATTCATTAAAGGAATACTTAATTTTCTGAATATGAGATAGCAAGAAAGCGTCTATTTCAGAAGAAAAAAGAATAGATGAGATTGTAGAAACAATATAAATATTTGAATCCGTTCTTCCCTTGGTCTTTGATATTCAAATATCTGACTTCCTGCTGCGCTTCTCGCCTGAAGAATAAATCTTCGTTTGGTGATTATCCGTGGGTCAGTTGCCGTGACCCTTCCCTAACGAAGGTGACAGAACAGTCAAATTATCATAAATGTGAATGGATCGCCCGCTACGTCGAAGCGCCTTTAGATTCAATAAATTACAGCCATGGATGCCACAATTATATGATAATCGGGCCGGACACTTGCAATTCCCTTGGAACGTCTGGCACAGAGGAGAGCGAATTTAAAAATCAGAGACATTTAAAAAGAAGGAACAAAGGCGGACAGGAAAGTTGACAGGAAAAAAGAATGGAACAAGTGAAGGAAATTGAAGAAGGAAAGTAAAATGAAACTAGTGAAACAATGTTAAAAAGGAGAAATAGACGTAAAATGTTATCATGAAATACATTTAAAAATAACCAAATGATACAAAAGACTGAGAAGAAAGAAAGAAAGAAAGAAAGAAAGAAAGAAAGAAAGAAAGAAAACAGATTACTGCAGTAAAAGTAAAGAAGAAGAAAAGAGAGGGAAAATTTGAGTGAAGAAAAAGAAAAGATTGATAGAACTGGAAGAGATTAGAAAGAAAGAAAGAAAGAAAGAAAGAAAGAAAGAAAGAAAGAAAGAAAACAGATTAATGTTGTAAAAGTAAAGAAAAAGAAAAGAGAGGGAAAATTAGAGTGAAGAAAAAGAAAAATAAGATTGAACTTGGATTAAAAAGAAAGAAAGAAAGGACGAAAGAAAGAAATAGGTAAAAAGTGAAGAAAGAAAATGAATGATATAAACGAAAAGAAAAAAGAAGGAAAGAAAGAAAGGACGAAAGAAAGAAAGAAAAGAAGCAAATTAACAAACAAAAAGAAAGAGATGTAATGAAAGTGAAGGAACTGAAAAGAAAGAAAAAACAAAGAAAGAAACAAAGAATGAAGAAAGAAAATGAATGAAGTGGAAGTGCACGAAATGAACAGAAAGAGAAAAATAAACAGAAGAAAGAACGCTAAATGAAAAACGAAGGATTAAAGAAAAAAGGAAGAAAAAGAAAAAAGGAAGAAAAAGAAAAGAAAGCAAATGAATAAAAATAAATTGGAGTGAAAGAAAGAAAGAAAGAAAGAAAGAAAGAAAGAAAGAAAGAATAAAAAAGGAAAAGAAAGCCAACATAAATAAATAAATTGGATTGAAAATTGATGAATTGAAAAGAAAGAAAGAAAGAAAGAAAGAAAGAAAGAAAGAAAGAAATCCAGAAGAGAAGGAGAAAGAAAAGAAAAGAAAAGGGGAAGACAGATTTGGAAAAAAAAAGAAGAAAAAGCGAAAATAAAGTGAAGAAAAAGGGCGAGGAAAAGAGATGTGAGAGAAAAAAGATCAGAATGAGATAAAGAAAGAAAAACAGATAAAAAAAGATACCCCCACCAAAAAAGTGAGAAAGGAGGAAGGAAGTGAGGAAGGAAGGGAAAGGGGGAACAGTAGTCAAAAATTTAACGGAAGACAAATAAAAATAGAAAAAAAAATTGACGTAAAAAATAAAATGAAAAGCATCGAAAGAAAATGGGTAAATGATTAAAGAAAGTCATCAAATTTTGTGAGATTAAAGGTTCAAAAATAAAGATGAAGTGATTTTGCAAAAGGATTTTTTAAAAAAATCCATGTTATGCCTATTCTTTACTCTTTTCAAATTCCATTTTTTACTTCTTCACATTTTGCATCTTTGTCTTACTCGCTTTTTACATACTTTCATTTTTTATTGCTTTCTTAGTAATTTACTATACTTTTTTTTGCTTAGATGGGGCACAAGACCGTATGAATGGGGTACCCAAAGAGACTCAAACTCTCTCGTGAAGGTTTGCTTGACTAGTTTGCTAACCATTATACAACCCGTGGCGCTCTTTTTTATTGCTCTTTCATATTTCTTCACAATTTTTTCCGCTAAATTTATCGACAGCATTCGCTCCAATATTTCCTTTTAGGTTTCTTGTTATCAGTTATCTCCCTTCCTATCTTACCTTAATGGTCCTGATGTTTCTCGATCAGCATTTTTTTTTCTTAATGATCTTTTTTACATTATTTGTTTCTTAAAGAATTTTTTTTTCATTCGATCGGACACTTCACCCTTTTCTCATCGACTCATACCACGACCCTGAATCCATACTCAACCCTTTTGCTCTTTTCCTTATACATTCTTTCATTTTTCTTTCTTTAACTACTACTACTACTACTACTACTACTACTACTACTAATAATAATAATAATAATAATAATAATAATAATAATAATCAACAAAAAAAAAGAAAATGTGCAAAATTGTCGATTTTGCTGTCCCGCCTGGCCACAGAATAAAACTGAAAGAATGTGAAGAGAAAGATAAGTACTTTGACCTTGCTCGAGAATTGAAAAAACTATGGAACATGAAGGTGACAATTATACCAATTGTGATTGGTGCCTTTGGCACGGTAACTAAAGGATTATTAAAGGGCCTGGAAGATTTAGAAGTTGGCAGCCGAGGGGAGACCATCCAAACAACAGCATTATTGATAACGGCCAGAATACTGAGAAGAGTCCTGGAGACATGAGAAGACTTGCTGTCACTAAATCTCCAGTGAAACACCCTCAGCTTACGCTGATGTGAAAAACTCGAATGAGTAATGATAATAATAAATTGCCCAGTCCGCTGTAGAATACACCAATTGCACCTCAGCAAAGTGGTAACCCCACCCACAAATAAGTGCCCTGGATATGACACTAAACAATCTGATAGTGAGGTTTCGGTGTTGCTGGGGCTCTAGGAAATGCAGAGCACTCCATTTATTTCCATCGCTCCCTGGTCCACTCTGGCCCGGCGTGGTAGCACCTGATAGGGCCCTATCTATGGGTTAGATAGAACTAACGGCATATTTATGCTAAAATGAATTGTTTGACTAAACTGAATAGCTTAAAATAGAAATGTTTTTTGACAATTAAACCGTACTTACATTTAACTTGCGTGCTTATGCTAAACTGAATTATTTGAAATGGAACTGTTTTTTGACATTGAAAATGTAGTTACGCTAAACTGATTTGTTAAACATAGAACTGTTTTCATATTTAACTGAGTGTAAACAAAATCTGTACTTATACAAAACTAAATAAGCTGAATTAGAACTGCTTGACTAAACTGAAAAGCTTGAAATAGAAATGTTTTTCACAATTAAACTGTACTAACATTTAAACTGCGTACTTATGCTGAACTGAATTGTTTGAAATAGAACTATTTTCATAAAAATGGATTTGGCGTTCAATAAACTACAAAGGTTGATATGTATTATGGCATATCAACCTTTGTAGGTTATTTAACGCCATAAACTTGGACATGGCTGTGAAAGGGAAACCTTAACAGAGAAATTGAATCTTTTCTAATATCAGTACAGAATAACGCCATAAAGACTATGTCAAAGCAAAGATAGTCAAGACACAACAAAATAGCAGATGTTGGTTATGTAGTGATCGAGAGAAATGAACAATCACGTAATAAGCGAGATGTAGTAAGATAGTACAAAAAGAGTATAGTGTTTATGGCGTTATTCTGTGCTGATATCAGAAAAGATTCAGCTTCTCTCTTAAGGCTTCCCTTTCTCAGCCATGTCCAAATTTATCGTTATTTTTTTTTTCTCTTTGGGAGTTTTTTACATCAGCGTTAGCTCATGGTTTTTTACTGGAGTTTTAATGACAAGTCACTTCAAGTCTCCCGGACTCTTTTTAGTATTCAGGCCAATCTCAACAAGGCTCTAGTTTGGACAGTTTCCACCCAGTTTTTTCTATGTCGTCCAGTCCTTATACCAATCCTTTGGTGACTGTACCAAGAGCAACAATTAAAATTGCTATAATCGTCACTTTCATGTTGCACAGGTTTTTTCAATTTCATTGCATGGTCGAGGTAGTTATCTCTCTTTTCGTATTCTTCAAATTTTACTCTGTGGTCAGCCGAGACAGCAAAGTCCAAAATCCTGCAAGTTCTCTCTTTTTTGTTGATTATTTTAAGCTGTGGTCGGCTGATGTGCATATTCCCTCTTTCTTTTTCTTATATTTTTCTACTTCTTACATATTCGGGAGAAAAACATTGATTGATTGATTTTAAAGGTGTGCCAACATGTCTAGGTTTTATTTATGTCTTAAGTTTGGGGAACTGCATTCCTATCAAATACTAAAAACTTTAGACATTTCAATTTGACTCATAGACGGGACCCTAACAGGTACTATCCATCCAGGTTAGAATGGAGCTGAGATTACTGACAATGAAGTGGTATTCCACTTACTCTAGATATCCAGAACTAAAGACTTACCATCGGATGGTGGTTAGAGTCATAACCAGGACAGCTCTTTAGAATGTAGTTAATCCTTCGGTAGGGGATATAATTAGAAGTATACACGTCGAATGTGTGAAAATAGAAATAAAAAAAGAGAGAGTGAGAAAAAGCGACAAAGAGAGAGAAAGTGAGAAAAAAAGCAGAAGACATAGAGAGAGAAGTACAAAAGGAAAAAGAAAAGAAATTCAGGAAAAAATTAGAAAGACGTAAACCAAATTGATAGAAAGGAAAATAATATAATTTGAAGAATGTAAAGAACTGAAACAAAAAACTGGATTTCTTCATTGCTTTTTCCATCTTCTTTCTTTTTTTCTTTTTCCTCATTCATCTGATGTTGATTCTTGGTTTCTATCACTCTTTATCTCTTTTCAACCTACCTACCTACATACATACATACATACATACATACATAGCTATCTTCTTCTTCTTCTTCTTCTTCTTCTTCTTCTTCTTCTTCTTCTTCTTCTTCTTCTTCTTCCAAAATAATCATTTTACTACTTTTTTTAAATATATTTCCTCCTATTGTTGTTATCCTTATATTTGTGCATTCTTTTTTTTATTATTTTTTGTCATATTTTCACTTTATATATATATATATATATATATATATATATATATATATATATGTGTGTGTGTGTGTGTGTGTGTGTGTGTGTGTGTGTGTGTGTGTGTGCGTATATATATATATGTTGTTTCTGATGGTGTTGGATTATTATTATTATTATCATTATTATTATTATTATTCTCGATTCCTATCATTTTTCACAATCCTTTCAGGTTTTTATTTTCGTATTCAAATTCTTTTCTTTCTCATTTTTATGTTATTTCTCTGATCTTTTTCTATAACTGAATAAAGAAAGAAAACTAAAGAGTTATGAGAAAAACTGATAAAGAGAAAGAAAAAGAGAAAAGTATCAATAGATGGTAAAGTAAATAGAAACTCAGAGAAAGATAGAAGATGATGAAAAGAAAAATAATACAATTTGAAGACTGTAAAGAGTAAAAAAAAAAATCGGATTTCTTCGTCATTGTTATTTTTCTTATTCTTTTTTTTTATTACTTTTTTTCCCCATTCATCTGTTTTTAATTCTTCGTATATGCGACTCTTTATCTCTGTCCAGCTTTCCTATCTTTCTTCTTCTTCTTCTTCTTCTTCTTCTTCTTCTTCTTCTTCTTCTTCTTCTTCTTCACAAGATCTCATCCGGGCTGTGTAATGTCATGCAGTCGACGTGTCATTCTCTTGTGACGTGATTTACGTTCTTTGAACCGGTGTCCGCCGACAGGCGCTGCTTCCTGTGAACTACTTCTGCTCCGGTCTCCGTTGGTGATGGTGTCGGTGTGACTTGAGGCGAGTGTCAGGGTGGGTGATGTGGTTTGGCACGGAAGTGAATTTAGAAATGGAGAACGGGGAAGGTGTATAGGTGGGAGGGAAATGATTTTGCGAAGATGGTCGTTGTCTTGTGACAGATCTGTGAACAACACCATGCATCATTAGAAGAAGAAAAGTAAAAACTAAGAAAAAACAGACTCAAAGGCAAAACTTTGTGTAAGACCTTTCTTCATCTTTGGTCTGAAGACTTCGTCCATTAAATCATGATGATATTCCTTCGATTCCTCTGTAAGCCATTCTTGTATTTGATAGCGTGATTCTTTTAGTAGTTTGCCTGGTCGGGACTATGTCCTCTGCAAAGGCCGCCAGAAATCTGGTGTTTCGCTAATGGTCTGGGAAACCGGGATTCAATCCCAGGTTGAGCCATACCAAAGACTCAAAAAATCGTGCTTGACGCCGCCTTGTTTAAAACTTAGTATTATAAGCTAAGGGTTAAGGGTAAAGTGGGTCAATCCGGGTAATGGAGTAGCGCCCTCCCGTACACCTCTGTGTGGTAGCTATGAAAAAGGGAGCCTTCTTGGCACCCTCGGCCAGGGTCGCCAACTTTACTTTTACTTTACTTTTTACAGGATTCTAATCTGACTATGAGGCCTTAGTTCTGGAGATCTAAGGAAAGTTGAATTCTCCTTCATTGCCATTACTCCAACGTCTGTTTTACTCAGACCCGGAGTTGCAATACCAGTTAAGATCCCACATATAAGCCAAATAGATCGGTTTAAAAATCATTAGTATTCGATATAAATATTTGATGCTATATCGGAATTGTTTATTGTATTAAGAATAGTTACTTGCAGCTATTATTGCTTACATCATTTTATTATTACTAACTTGAAACCATGAAACTGTGTGTAAACAAATGATTTTTAAATAGATATTTCTTGAAACCATATTATTATAAACTCTTTTGATTATCAATGGAATTAGATATGAATACTTGATTACAAATAGCTGTGTGCAAATTAATTGTATTAGGAGTACATATATGAAGCTATAATTATTTGCTAAATATTAATATTAGTTACTTGAAACCATACGAGTGTAAGGAAATTGTTTGTATAAGATAGGTTGGATTACATTTGGTTAGGTTTTTTTGTTTGATACCATATCAACCCTTGTTGCTTAAATAATGCTAATTCCTGTTTTTATATATATATATATATATATATATATATATATATCATCACCATGTCGCGCTATCAGCACGGATATTTCTGATCCTCTCTCGCCACCCCTCCCTATCGTCCATCGCTTTTGGCAGGTCTTCCGGACTACATCCAGTATCTGCACAGAGCTGCTGTATCGAGCTGGACGTCCTGCCTTTGGCCGTCCCTGTAAAGGGGTCCACAAGAGTACATCACTTACGAGTTCGTCCCTATTTCTCCAGCAGTGTCCCACATGTCAGGTTCGTCTAATTTTGATAGTTTTTGTGACGGGTGGTTGGTGACCGTACAGTTGCTGCTTTGTGGGGTGCTGTCTCCAGAACTTGTTCAATATTGCACGCAGAATTCTTGTGTAATTGCCGTCAAGTTCTTTCTCTATACGCTTTGTTGGCGTCCAAGTAGTGCATCCATATAGCAGTATCGATACTACCGCTGCTTGGAAGAAACTGCGCTTCATTCTATCGGTCAGGTCTGACTTCCATACGACCGATAGCCTATCGATAGCTGGTCCATGCCTTTGCTAGTCGTGTGTTGATTTCTGTCTCGGTTGATGAGACACTGCTTCCTAGGTAGGTGAACTTGTCAACTAGTTTCAGAGCGCAACCGTTTAGGGTTGAGATGTCACCTGTTTGATTGAAGCACATATATTCCGTCTTGTGTGTATTGACGATGCCTGCAGCGGCTCGTTCCTGGCTATGTAGCAGGGTTTCGGGTTTTGCCGGTGCATTTGCCAGAAGTGCTATATCATCGGCGCAGTCAGTGTCGGTAATTGTTTTAGGGGGGTACTTTCTGCTTCTTTCTAATGGCCAGGATCGATTAGTTCAATCTGGGAAATACTGCTGCTCATCTATAAGGGTGGCTTCTATGGATGAGAATAAAAACAGCCGTCAAAAGATAACCATGACCCACACTCAAACTATATATATATATATATATATATATATATATGCGCGTGGGGCTGAGGGTGGGGTGTGTGAGCATGTGTGTGAGTAAATTATTAGTATTAAGTAAAGTTAGAGAAGCTATCATTATCTACCGAGATTTATAATTAGTTAATTTAAACCATAGAACTGTATGCAAACAAATGATCCCCATTAAATAAACATTTCTTGAACTCACCTAATTATTCGTTTAAGATAGAAATATATGAAACCATATGATTGCCAGCCCAGTCGACTTTGGCTGTATAATTCGTCGACTGCATCTCTGTAGAGTGGTAAGACCCCTCATCACAATGAGTTTCCTAGATATGACATTAAACAATCTGATGGTGTAGACCTAGTTTAGGAGATTTGAGGAAAGTGGTGTACACTTTCACTGCCGTTGCTCACAGGTCAACTCTGACTCGGAATGATAGCACCTGAAAAGGTGCTATCAATAAATAAAATAAAAAAATATACGTGCAAACAAATAACTGGTGTTAAATTGTGACTGTTTTATAGGAATACTTAAATCCATTTAACAGTGCAAAAAAAAGAGCTCAAGCTTGTTTAAGAATGTTATCTTCACAATGTGTTAAATATATATATTTAATATAAATGCATAAACATAATCTGGCATTAAATAACCTACAATGGTTGACATGCCATAAAATCCAACCAACCAACCGACCATACAATAGAGTACAAATCATTTGCATTAGATAAAAATACTTAGTATAAATTTATATCTGTTAATTAATTGTATTAAGAATAGTTACTTGAAGCTATAATCGTTTTTCTCATTTTATTATTTGTTACTTGAAACCATATAACTCTATGCAAAACAAATAACAGTTATCAAATAGAAATAATTACTTGAACGTATATAATCATTGGTGTTAGATAGGAATACGTGAAACCATATAAGTAATTTCGATTTGATAAAGATACTTTATATATATATATATATATATATTAAACACAGAAACTTTAAAATGAAATTGTATACTAATAATGTTTATTATTAGTAATTTGAACCCATAAAACTGTAAATAATTATCTATTATTGAATAAAAATAAGTACTTGAAATTGAAAGATTTATTGATATAGCCTTACAGCCAGTTTCGAGTCATATGTAGAACATCACTTTTACCTTCTATAATCTGAATTCAACGAGCAACTTTAGAGGCTTTGAGGTCCAGTTTAAAAATAATGTTTTAAATTGTCAGGAGCACAAATTTTTAACCAGACATGGGATTTGCAACCAATTTCAAATCCTGGACGAGACTGTTTACGTTTCACTTTGTGCTAATTCCCTTGTGGAAGGCATGAGTATATCTCTTCCCCGCAGCTATGAGTAAATAGTAACGTAGATTATGCTATTTAGACTTGGTGTGGCAAACAGTGGGGGAGAACGAAAAATATTTATTCAAACCAGCTATATTCTGTTAAGAAATTGACCTTGTGTCGCATCCTGCATGTAGCGGAGCTGTTTCGTTAATACATATTCAAAAAAAGCTTTTCAACAAGAATTTAGATGTCAACCATCATCAATAAGGAGTGCCAATGACACTGATACCAGTAAATCTCTCTCTCTCTCTCTCTCTCTCTCTCATTCTTGGCAAGTGTTGTAGACGGCATCTAGTGTCAACAACGAGGTGATGAAATGCATTAAATTGTAAGAGAACGTTGCTTATGAGTTCGTCCTCACTTTACCATCAATACCCAGCAAATCTTATTCATCTTATTTGGATAGATTGTGAGATCAGAGGTATGTGGCCGTATAGCTGCTGTTTTTTTCGGTGCAGGATTTCTTCGAAACAGAAAGCAGCATTTTTTAGTAGTTCTCTCCAAGCTTTTTCTCCTGTCGTTTCCAACTTGTACAACCATACAGTAGTACTGACACAGCTTAGAGTAATTCCTGTTTTATTGTAACAGAGTGATTAGATTTCCGGTCAAAAATGAAAATGATTTAATATACCCAAATATATATGTAGGGGTAGTTTAAAAATTACTTTTTTGATAAAACAACGAAAAAGCTGGCCTAGTTAGCTGGTGCTGCAGGGTACACCGACTGCATCTCTGCGGAGTGGGTAAAATTCCCCCACGAGCGTCATAGATATGACACTAAATAATCTGATGGTGATGCTCCATTACTCTTGGAGCCTTGGGAAATGCGGTGTACCCCTTTTATTTCCATCGTTCCAATGCCCACTCTGGCTTGGAGTGGTAGCCGCTGATATAGTCCCATCAATGGGTAAGATAGAACTTAACTGTGTGCTCATACTAAACTAAATCGATTGAAATAGAACTGTTTTGATATTTAAACTGTGTATTTATGCTAAGTAAGTAAGTACCGGTTCATTGGCCTTGTGGGTAGAGTGTTCGCCTATGGTCCGGGAGACAAGGGTACAATCCCAGATCGAGTCATACCAAATTGGCACTTGATACCTCCTTGCTTAACACTCCGCATTATAAGGTAGGTATCAAGGGTAAAGTGGAACAATCCAGGAGAAAGATAAGCACCCATCCCTACACTTCAGAGTAGTAGCTATTGAAAAGGGAGCGTTCGAGTCGCGTCACCCTTGATTAAGTTCGCCAAATTTACTTATTTATGCTGAACTGAATTTTTAAAAAATAGAACCGTTTATAGTCGCTATGCCATAAAACCAAACTGTAAAAGCCTAATTTATGAATTCATCTTTCTGTCATACTTTCTGTTGATTTGAAAACACTAAAAAGTGATCTTTTGTATGAGTTCTTCATCTATAGTACAAAGACAGCTTTCTTATGACCTAGATAAAGTCCCATGAGATATGAGATACAATGGTTTCCTTAATCTTGTTACTCAAGTGTACGATCACACTTTTTTATATCTAAGTATTTTTTTAAAAATTTGATTGCTATTTGACTTCAGCAGATTTTATCATCAGATCGATCAATAATTTGACTCCTTTCGCACATTTTCAGTGTTTATAGTACTTATCCATTTGAAACCGTGAATTGATTGTAAAGTCATTTATTTTGCAGAAAATCATATAAGCTAAGTAATTATATAAGCTTGGTAATATCGTTCAGTAAAATAATAGTTTTTATTTTTTTCATTTTAACTTTTATCAATCAATCTATCTATCAAGATGTGCAGCTTTAAAAGAGGGGTTGAATCAAAGGAAGACTCATGACTTAAATGCCTTACATCAACAATTGCAGCCCAAATGGTGACCAATGCCTTCCATTGCTGACTCAATGAGTCACAGAAAGACTCATGACTAAAATGACTTACATCAACGTTTATAGTCGTAGTGAAGACTAATGTCTAAATTGCTGACACAATGACTCCCACGAAGACTCATGACTCAAATGGCTTACATCGACATTTATAGCCGTAGTGATAACCAATATCTATCATTGCTGACACAATGACTCACAGGAAGACTCATGACTCAAATGACTTACATCAACATCTATAGCCGTAGTAAACAGCTCGAGACGTAGTGGTAACCAATGACTCCTATTACTGAACTAATAATTCGCAGGAAGACTCATGAAGATAATACTTTGGTAGAACACATACAAACATATATTTGACTTCAAATACCTCGGTGGTCTGTATACTAAAATGGCACCGAAAATAAAACCACCAACTAGAACGTTAACACTTTTCCCGAAATTTCTCCTCAGTGAGACCTAGAATGCGATGGCTATATTACTTGGTGTGGGGTAACATCCCCTGAAAAATTGGGAGTCCAGATTATGACTCTAAAATGCATCCTCTGTTTATGTTCCACTTCTGGGAAGCGTGAAGTAATCCTCCATTGCTGTTACTTGCAATTAGGACTCTATGTGATAGAACTTTTTGGGTTTCTATCTATCGGACAGATAGATCTGTTTGTAAATTATTTGTATTACATAGGAGTACTTGATATAATGAGACACTGTGTCATAAAACACAAAGAAACTGCATAAAGTAAATACCAAAGTTCAATGAACGCATTTCCCTAATTCCTTTGCATGGAATAAACGTAGTAGACGTGCCATCAATATCAATGAGTCCATCAATTAATAAAATCTTTTAAAAACATTAAATATTTAAGGAATATCTTAATTAAAAGCCAAAAGGTCATTTTTCAAAATTCTTCCAGGTTTCAATCTAAGTAGTAAAATCTCATATTGAGGAAATAAAAGCAAGTAAAGTTGACGAACATAGTCGAGGGTGACCCGAAGGCTCACTTTTCAATAGCTACTACACCGAGCTACAGGGGAAGAGCGCTAATCCTTTCCCTGGATTGCTCCACTTTACTTTTGACACGTACCTTACAATGCTGAGTGTTTGGCAAGGAGGAATCGAGAACCATTTTTTTTAGTCTTTGGTATGACTCGACCTGGGATTGAACCATGATCCCTCGGGCTATTGGTGTACACTCTAATCACAAGGCCAATAATTTTATTACTTATCTCGAAGTAATAAAATCCTTGAAATTATTTCATACAATTTCGATGAAAAATATGGTTGCCTAAAATATGCGGGACCACGACGAATGTCGTTTGCTCGGATAGTTCTTTTTCTATGCAAAATAATAATAATAATAATAATAATAATAATAATAATAATATGTGCAAGAAATTTAAATTTGATCATGCCAACAAATGGTGTATGCACAACCCAGCACCTGTCCTAGAAAATAACACACAAAAACTCCTATGGGACTTTGACATACAAACGGATCACCTAATCTCAGCCAGAAGACCAGACCTTATAATAATCAACAAAAAAAAAATAAAGGAAAATCTACAAAATTGTCGATTTTGCTGTCCCAGCTGAACACACAATAAAACTGAAAGAATGAGAAAAAAGAGATTAGTACCTCGACCTTCCTAGAGAATAGAAAAAAACTATGGAACATGAAAGTGACAATTATACCAATTGTGATTGGTGCATTTGGTACGGTAACTAAAGGATTATTAAAGGGCCTGGAGGATTTTGAAGTTGGTGGCCGAGGGGAGACCATCCAAACAACAGCATTATTGATAACGGCCAGAATACTGAGAAGAGTCCTGGAGACTTGAGAAGACTTGCTGTCACTCAATCTCCAGTGAAACACCATCAGCTAACGCTGATGTGAAAAACTCTAATGAGTAAATAATAATTATCATTATTATCATTACTATGAACGTCATTAAAGGGAAGGATTAAATTCACAATGGACTTTTGTGTCAGTCTTTAGCCAGATGTCCCTGATTGATTAAATTAGCAAAAAAAAAAAAAATGATATTGAATATTCAAGTACAAAAAAAAACAATATCGTCTGGGGCGTGTTTGGCAAATCTAGCTGAATTTTATGACCTTGTTTGTAAGCAGGTAGAATTACAAACACTATGTCGGCTTGAACTATTTTTGTGGTGTAATGGTTACCGTTGTAGACACGGCAACCCGAGTTCAAATCATGGATAAGGCTGTTTGTATTTAGTAGAGCGCTAATACCGTTCGAAAAGCTATGAATCAATATATTCTCCCTCTGGCTATGGGTAAATAATAGGGCAAACTGTGCTCTTCAGCCATGGTATTGGATTTAATTTTGATGATATGCCAGGGGCAATAGATGATAGGGATGAATGGTGAGAGAGAGAGAGAGAGAGAGAGAGAGAGAGAGTAAGAGAACTTCACTCTGTTAGGTGACTTGTTGATAATAATGATGATGGCTACCAGTCAAGGCGAAAGAAAAATTCAAAACTGCTAAATTCCTATAAAAGGCTGACCTTGAGTTGCATTCGACTCGTGTGGCAAGATTTGCTATTGTTATACGTTTATGACTACCGTATTTGACGGTTTATACGTTGCATATTTTTTTCAGAAAATCTACACAAATCGTAGGTCAAGAATCAGCTTTAGGTTACAAGCTAATAGAGTTTTAGTGCTGCAGTGAACGTTAGATTAAACCGTAAACATTTCCGTAAAAGTAAACCAAGTGATAATCTCTTCTCGATTCACAACGAAAATTTTTCATATCATCATTATCCTCATCATCATGTCACGCCACCAGCGCAGATATCCCTGACACTCTCCTGCCACCCTTCTCTATCTTCCATCGCTTCCGGTAGGTCTTCAAGGCTGCACCCTGTATCGGCACAGAGGTGTTCTAGCTGGTCCTCCTATCTTTGCTCGCCCATGTTAAGGGGTCCACAGGACTACGTCACTTATGAGTTCGTGCCTACATCTCCAGCAGTGTCCCGCATGTCTGGTTCTTCTACCTTTTATAGTTTTCGTGATGGGTGCTAAGTGGTCGTAAAGCGGCTGCTTCGTGGTGTGCTGTCTACAGGACTTGTTCAATATTGTTTGCAGCATTCTTTTGAAATTGCCGTCAAGCTTTTTCTCCAAACGTTTAGTTAGCGTCCATGTAGTGCATCCACATAGCAAAATCGACACGACTGCAGCTTAGAAAAAATGCGTTTTATTTTATCGGTCAGGTCTGACTTCCTATGACTGATAGCTATCAATGGCTTTAATAGTCGCATGTTGATGTCTATCTCAGTTGATGAGACCCTGCTTCTTAAGTAAGTGAACTTCTCTTCTTGTTTCAGAGAATTACCGTTTAGTGCAGAGATGTCACCTCTTTGATTAAAGCATATACATTTAGTCTGCTTTGACATGGAGGCCTATGTCTGCAGCTGCTCATTCCAGATTATGTAGCAGAGCTTCGGCTTGGGTGGGTGTATTTGCCAGAAGTGCTATATCATCGGGGCAGTCCGCGTCTTTAGTTTTATGTGCAGGGTATCTTCTGCTTCTTTCCTTTGCTCTCTTGAAACTTTTTTCTTTCATTTTATCAATAGACGTTCTAAGCACGTAGTCTAGACAGATGATTAATAGGTATGGGGCTAATGTATCTCCTTGCAACACACCTGCTACAATGTCGAAGTAGTCTGTGTCTCCATCCGGAAAATGGACTTTTTTTGTGTTTCTATATAGCATCATTATGGATGCGACGATTTCTTTGGGTAGGCTGGGGACGAGTAGTATTTGCTCCATCTCTCCTTTGTGCATGGAGTCAAAGGGCTTAGCGAAGTCGACAAATAATATTGTTGCCTCTAGTTTTTTTGGGTTTTTTTTTTTTGCACGTACACCTTCAAGAATTCAATGGATAGTCAAAATTTATGACATTGTAGATCTATTTTTCTGAAAGCCATTTTCGTTCTCCCTAAGATGTTGTCAATTTTAGGTTCTATGCGGTTGCGTAGTAAAGAATTGTATATATTGGCCTCTATGGATACATATAAAATAACTCCAGTAACCTCAGTAGTTCTTGGCTAATCCGAGGTTGCCGTTCTTAGGGAACGGGAGGATGCATCCCTTTGTCCATCCATCTATTGCGTTTTGATTATATACGGCATTACAGTGACGGAGCAGTATATCGTCGAATTCCCTGGTCTTCCATACCTCTGGGGGTATTTCATTGGGCCCTGCTGATTTTCTATTTCTATTTTTTTGTACTGAGAAAAGTTCTTCTCGCGTAAACTATCCTAGTTTGATGTCTAATTGTTTACTAATAATTCTAATGTTTGGTTCATGTGTAACTTTAGGAAGGTTTCCGAGTAAATTCTTGAAATGCTGTTTCCACAGGTGTATTCGATCTTGTTGGCTGGTAGCTTACAGTTTAGCATTGACATTGCTCTTCCTTCTGCTCACTTCGTAGATCGTTAGCCATGCTATCCTAGATTGTCTATCATCAACCAAGTCTCTACTCTTATTTTATCAGATTTTGTGTGTATTCCGTTTGTTCTTTTATGTATATGTTAGCTAATTCATTTTGTGCATTTTTAAGTTTCAGGGCATTGATATAGGTTGGTTTATTCCTACTGCATTTGGAAGCAGTTTTCACGTCTGCACGCTTTTTTCTAACCATGGAGCTCTAGATTCAGCTCTTTGTTTAGTTGGTATGCATTATGCTGCCGCTTTTAAGTGGGCATTGACGAAATTCTCATATTCGTCATTCGGAGTATGTGTTTCTGTCTTCTCCTGTAGTGCATTGAATTTGTTTCTTAGTATTAACGCATGTTTATCTCTTATATCTGTGTTATTAAGCAGGGACCAGTCATAGTGTATACTGTTGTTCAGGCCGTATTCCTTCGTAGGCTCAGTCGTATTTTCGTCGTGAAAATTCAGTGATCGGAGGACACACCCTCGAAAGATGAATATGCCTCGTAATTCAATGCGATGTTATTCCATTTCTTATTTATAAAGACGTAGTTTATCTGTGCTTTGTGACATTTTTTATTTTTTGCGGAGGTATAGTTCCATAGTTTTCCCTCCCTTTTCTGAAATTATGTATTGAGGCATGTTAATCTATTTTCTAGCGTGAAATCTGTTAGATGTTCCCCAATTCTGTTTGACAAGTTATGTAAACCGAATTCGTGGTTTATGTTTTTACCAATTTGGGCATTCACGTCTCCACCAATGACGAGAACTTGCTGTTTCGAGATGATACGTACAAGGGAAGATAACTCTTCAAAGGAGGTGATGAAGTCAGTTTCATCACTAACATTGGTAGGGCTGCAGCCGGAGATGATTGTTGCGCTGGGGTTGCCATTAGGAGTTGCTACATCATCTTAGGTTGTATTTTCTCGATGCTATTTAATGATTTTAGGATCCATGGTCCTATTAGTATACCTACACATTCTATCGTAGCATTGATCGAGTTTTTTCCAGGCAGATGCAATTGCTAGCATCCATTCATTGCCAGTATCATGATATTTAATATCCTCGCTATGAGTGTAGCTGTGTTCTTATTTGCATATTATGTCTATGTTATGATCTATCACCGATGCAGTCAGCTCCGGTAGTTGTCCTATTCTATTAAGGTTCTAACGTTGGATGTCGTTATTTGTATTGTGCGTTCGATTTTAGTAAATTTTTTTTTTAGTTTGAGCTCTGTAGCTGATTTTTCGAACACTGATGCCAAGGATTCATCCTCAGCATTACGCACCCCTTTTTACCCGCGCGAAGAACGATGCGGTTTGAACTGGTGGTCTAAGTGTGGATCATGGTAATCTTTCGATGGTTGTTTTTATTCTCATCTATAGAAGCCACTCTTATAGATGAGCAGCAGTAGTTCCCCGATCGATTTATTTGATCTTGGTCGTTGAACCGAAGGGTTCATTTGCCCAGAGCCAGGTTAGGCAATGCATTGAACCGTCATTGGATTTATCTGCTCACCTTTACGTTGACCATGCTGCATCCTATGGCTTTCGAAAAAAAAACAATTAATAACAGATATACGTACCGGTTATACATATAAAATAACTCCAGTCAGGAAGAAAATTTATTGAGAGCGCTTCACAGTTCAAGTACGTATTTAATAAACATCTCTGTCGAGAGCAGTTATATGACACAAGGTCAATTTTTTAGGTGGAGTGCAACTGATTTGAATCTACTGTTTCCTTTACTGGTTGCTTTAATCATGCATGTTCCTAAAATATCAAGGCAAAATATTGAGAAATAATTATGATCTAAATACATATAAAACCTTTAAAATGACCTGATCGTGGGGACTGATTAGAATGCCAAGCGAAAACCATTCAACTGACATCAGTAGTTTAAACCTGTATATTTATCTAATTAATTTATTAAATCCCAACAGAAACGGAATCGGTTCATTGTTTGGGTTTTATGGCACATCAAGGTTATTTAATGCCAAATCCATTTTCACATAAATAAGTTCTGTTTCAAACAATTCAGTTTATATTACCATATTTACCAACCCCTCCACTCGGGCAGGATACGACACAAGGTCAATTTTTTAAGCGGACTTTAACAGGTTTGAATTCAGAGTTTTCCATCTCCTAGACTAGTTGCCTCACCAAGGTTGAAGAACCTGGTCTGCCCTACTATTTTACCCGTAGCTGGAGGGAGAATAACTGGATTCATACCTTTCCCAAGGGTATTAGTGCTATGTGAAATGCAATCAGTCTCGTCCTGGATTTGAACTCGTGTCGCCGTGTCCATTTTCTACGACGATAACCATGACACTACGGGCACCTCCACACAATTCAGTTTAGATTACGAAACCTGTTTCATTTCAAACAATTCAGTCAGCACAATTACGCAGTTTAAATGTAAGTACGCAGTTTAATTGTCTAAGATATTTCTATATCAGGTTAATCAGTTTAGTCAAACAGTTCTAATTCAAACAAATTCAGTCTGGTATAAGTATAGTTTTTTGTCCACACACATTTATATGTCAAAACAGTTATATTAAAAAAAAATCAACTTAGCATAACTAGGCAGTTTAGTTCTATTTGATCCATTGATAGAAACCTATCAGGTACAACCACTCCGAGCCAGAGTGGACCTGGGAGTGATGGCAATGAAGGGGAACTCTGCATTACCCAAACCTCCAGCATCACTGGAAACTCACCATCAGATTATTTAGTGTCATAACTTGGACACTCGTTGTGGGGTCCTACCCATCTGCAGAGGTGCAGTCGATATATTCTACAGAACCAGCTGACTGGGCAACATAAATTGAGATGCGTCTTATAGGCCCATGGCTTGTATATGCTATCAGGTATGATAACTTAAAATAAGATGTCAGTGAATGACTTTGATCTCATTTAGTTTTACCTTTCTAAATAGAGATGAATCTATTTTAGATCCCAAATGAACTAATGTTTATCGAAAGAAATATATTCACATTTTCATTGCTTAAAATTCTACACAGAAACAAGTCTTAAACGAAGCGCAAAGTACTATTTCAGTGTTTGGCACAGTATGAATACAAAGTGTTATAAGATTATTGCCACAAAACAATGATTGGTTTGAGGTCATTGCGATGTTCGACAATAGCTCGGGAAACTGGGATTCAATCCCGTGCCGAGACTTATAAAAGACTCAAAAAATGGTACTAGATACCTCCTTGCTTAATATACAGTATTATAAAGTACATATCAAGGGCAAATAGATCAATCTCAAACACTGCGAGGTAGAGTAGACATGGCAATACAGGAGTACTCCATATTCCCTAAAGAACCAAGAGGGAAGCCTCGTTATTAGCTGGTTTAGTGTCATCTCCAGGACACACGTTGATATGCCGTTAATCAAAGAAACCAACTGAAACCAAACCAAGCTCACTATTTTCCGTTTTTTCTTTAATTATATATATATATATATATATATATGTGTGTGTGTGTGTGTGTGTGTGTGTGTGTGTGTGTGTGTGTGTGTGTGTGTGTGAGACCATATCATTTTTTATGATTCATTGTATATATATATATATATATATACACTCACACATGCATATATATATATATATATATATATATGTAAGAAACCAACCTCACCAATATATCATTTTTTTTCTTATCCATTATATATATATATATATATATATATATATATATATATCCATTATATACATATCCATTATATATATATATATAAGAAAAATAAAGAAAATGAAATAAAGATACTAAAAGATTAGTAAAAACTACTCGATTCTATCATAGAAGAGCAGGTCTCTTACCAAAAATATTCAAAATGTGGAACACACAAACGTCTGACGGAAACAGACTATATTCGTTTTAACTTTGTGTGATCCACGTGAAACTTTAAATAACATTATTTAGATATTCTACGGGATATATACACTCACACACACAGAGCACAGAGAGAGAGAGAGAGAGAGAGAGAGAGAGAGAGAGAGAGACACACACACACACACACACATATATATATATATATATATATATATATAAGACCATGCGTACTCTACTTATTTACTTTATAATTTTACAATATATAATTCTACTATATAAAAAAAAATGGTGTTAACATTCTAACTGAATTTTATCGTAAATGATTTTATGATAAAAATGATTTGAAAATCTAGAAGTAAAGCATTGAAATTAGTAGGGAATTCTGATAACTCTTCAGCCAAAATAGAATTCTTACTGCTTAGCCTAAAGGAAGTAACACGAGGATTTGACCTCTACATGAACGTGAATAAAACAAAGTGCATGCGTTTTAAACAAAAAGACACAATCTCAAATCAAAGGGACAAGCCTTTAAAATAAGTAGACTAAATCACATACTTCGGCAGCGACATCTCATCAACTGAAAGGGATGCAAACATACGCCTATAGAACATGTGGTGTACTCTTGAAAGGTTGTCGATCATAGTGGAATCTGATTTATTATCTGATAAAATAAAGAGGAATTTCTTGCTTTCGGTAGCTGTGTTCATACTACTATATGGATGTACCATATGGACTCTAACAAAATACAGCGAGTAAAGACTGAATTGGAAACTACACAAGAAAGCTCCGAAATGTCTTGAAAAAATCATGGAAATAATTACCTAGAAAAGCAGCAGTACAGCCACTTACCCCTCCAATCTAAGTAAGAGGAATAGTATATGCGGGGCAAAACGAACTTAATTGTGACGTTATCGTGTGGATTCCTGCACATGGACGTGCCAGTGTTAGTTGACCAGCAAAGACTTACCTCAGTACTGTACGGACACAGGATGCAGCTTTGAAGACCTGCCAGGAGTTATGGATGTTACGGATGGATGCTGGGAGTGAGTCAAGGAACACTGTGCTATGAGTACGCCTTAATGATGATGATGATGATGGCTTTGTGTTCAATTTTTGCAGCTGCTAGGATTTGATTGTAATGTACGAAACATTTGTTTCCGTGTTCATAAAATTCGCATTATTTCTTTCTTGGTTTGTTCTATTTAAACATCCTCCAACATAAATATCCCTGGCAACAAGAATTAAATAAAGCTAGTTGAACAGTTTAAAAAAGAACTTTCAAGTCGCTTAAGAAAAAATAAAACAAACAAATTAAAAAGAAAGTCTGATCCCAAACACCATTGTACCATTCACACTCCTCCCAGTCATTCATCACAAAAGTGACCAGTCGCCAATAATGACTAATCGGTCAAGTTTTTGTCTGACCCCTGTTATTCTATACCCTTGATCTGACAAGTGATACCAGCCCGAGGGTGTGAGGCATGCTTCATTGACTTTAGAGCTGGAGACGCTTTTTCGGGGCATTTCGACTTCCAAAAAGAGAAAAGAAAAACGCCGACTTATCCAACAATGTTTTCTGTGATTAAGTTGCTATTAAAATGTGTATTTAAGATTCATAAAAAAAAAAAAATTCACAAATTATTTAATAAGCAAACATTCACTCAGACACATAATTTTCCATATGCCTTACCAGCGAGGCTCAGAATTCCCCAACAGTATCCCCTGAAGAAAGGTACGACACCTTTCAAAAGGGGTGTCCTGGGTATAAAACTAGACTTTATTCAGTGGTGAGGCTCCAGTCGAAGTGCTCTGCGGAGTGTGAAGTACCTCTAAATTGCTATTACTCCTAGATCCACTCTGACTTGGGATGGTTGTTCCTGTGAAGGTCTTGTCTTTGTGTAACATAGATCTATATGGGAAATTATTTGTATCAAATAGAAAGTATTTGAAACCATATGTTATTTTTTATATGAATACTTGATAGAAATAAAGTTGGCGATTTTAGTCGAGGGTGACCCAAGGCTCTCTTTTCAATAGCTACTGCACAGAGATATCGGAGGTGGCGCTACTCCATTCCCTGGATTGCTCCACTTTACCCTTGATCATTACCTTATAATGCTGAGCGTTAAGCAAGGCGACATCAAGTACGATTTTTTGAGTCTTTGGTATGACTTAACAAATGATTATAGACAAATAAATGTATAATTTGTGAAATAATCGTGATGGAATATGGAAAAATAGAATTATGATTGAAATCAGAAATTTAGAAATGAATTAATGTTCGGTATTAGATAACCCTGTAAAGAACTGAAATACATTTAACCAAACCAAACAAAAATATTACCATTTCATTCTCTCTTTCTCAATATATATATATATATATATATATATATATATATGTGTGTGTGTGTGTGTGTGTGTGTGTGTATGTGTTTGTCTGTCTGTCTGTAAAAGGAGAAACAAATGCGTGTTGCGTAATGGTTAACGTCATAAAAAATGGATTCAGACACCCGAGTTCAATTCTGCGCCAAGCTGTCAACATTTCACTCTGCCTTAATCTCCTAGGACTACGCGTGAAACCATACGCTAGGCAAAATAAGATGGCCAGGCTGTGGTTTTTAACCCTGGTTAGGGAAAGGAGAAATAAAGATTGCTGATGATAAGATTGCTGATGAAAATACCTGCAGTAGCCGCATACGCATAAATACATTTTCTTTCTCACAGAATGACATACTCACACATATTTTTTACTCATTCAAAACGATCTTTTAGCTAAGGCAAACAAATACTACTACATTTCCTTGCACGAATCTTCTTAAATTCTCTAAAAAAATATCTACTCTCTGATCCGTAATATCTTTGCTTACAAGAAAAGATTTATGTTTTTTAGCAAACTATTAACCCAATTGAAAGATATAAAATTTATAAATTCGTAGATCGGAGTTTTATACACTAATTTGCGTCTTTTTTCGATATATATATATATATATATCAAGGGTGAAGTGACCTTTTGTGTAACACATACACTGCATGACTTATATTTTTCTCGGAGAAATAATTTTCTGTTAGATAAAACTATTGATAATTTTCACAATCCTCTTTGTATTTCCCATTTAATAAATTTATTCGATAGTTATAACAGGCGATATCATTTAGGGATTGTGTGTAGAAAGAACGCCGGGGGAAGGTCTAGCAAGTAAAGACACAGGTAAAAGCTTAGAATTTTTTCAGATAGAGTTGGACGAAGACTTTCTATCATTCTGCTTGGTTCAACATTTTAATTGGGTATATTGTCACATTGAGCAAAGATTTTAAAACAATGAAAGAATTCAGATTTTTCTAATTGTTAAATCTGAAGTTTTTGGAATTAGATATGAATCATCATCATCATATCGCGCTGGTAGCACGGATATCCCTGACCCACTCTCGCCACTCCTCCCTATCGTTCATCGCCCTATGTAGGTCTTCAGGACAACATCCCGTATCCTCACATAGCTGCTGAATGTATGTTCGTGCTGGTCGTCCTGCCTTCGCACGGCCATGTGTGGGGGTCCATCAGAGTACATCACTTATGAGTTCGTCCCTGCTTCTCCAGCAGTGTCCTGCATGTCTGGCTCGTCTTACTTGAATAGTTTTCGTGATAGGGGGTAGGTGGCCGTACAGTTGGTGTCTTGTGGGGTGTTGCCGCCAGGACTTGTTTAAGATTGCACGTAGCATTCTTGTGTAATTGCCGTCTAGCTT
This sequence comes from Sepioteuthis lessoniana, assembly GCA_963585895.1. Taxonomy (NCBI): domain Eukaryota; kingdom Metazoa; phylum Mollusca; class Cephalopoda; order Myopsida; family Loliginidae; genus Sepioteuthis; species Sepioteuthis lessoniana. Next base: position 136,076 of record CAUZXS010003181.1, read on the forward strand.
CTTCTCCAGCCGTTTTGTTAGCGTCCATGTAGTGCAGCCATATAGCAGTATCGATGTGACCGCTGCCTGGAAGAAACTGCTTTCATTTTATCAGTTAGGTCTGATTTCCAAATAATCGATAACCTATTGATAGCTTTCCATGCTTTCGCTAACCTCGTTTCGATGTCCTTTTCGGTTGATTCGACGCTGCTTCCTAGGTAAGTGAATTTGTCTACTAGTTTAAGAGGGGTTCCTTCTAGAGTGGAGATGTCCCCCGTTTGGTTATAGCACATATATTCCGTTTTGTGTGCATTAACATAGAGGCCTATGTTTGCTGCTGCTCGTTCCAAACTATGCAGTAGTGTTTCGGCTTGGTCAGGTGTATTTGCCAGTATCGCTATGTCATCGGCGTAGTCGGTGTCGGTAATTGTTGTTGCGGGGTACCTTCTGCTTCTTTTCTTCATCAGTTCGAAGCCATTCTCTTTGATTTTGTCAATCGATGTTCTAAGTACGTAGTCTAGACAAATGATAAAGAGGTACGGAGCCAGCGTGTCCCCTTGTAGTACTCCTGCTACAATGTCGAAGTATTCTGTGTAGATACTTGATGATAAATAACAGTTTGCTAATTAATTGTATTAAGAATAGACACTTTAAACTAAAATTGTCTTCTAAAAAATTATGTCTAACTAGAAACCATTCGAATATTATGAAATTATTTGTTGGTTGGTTGGTTGATTAGGTTTTATTCCATATCAACCTTTGTAGGTTATTTATCGCTAAATCCATTTTTATACAAATAGTCGGTTCTATTTAAAACAGTTCAGTTTAGCATGAGTACACAGTTTAATTGTCAAAAACATTTCTATTTCAAGCTATTCACTTTAGTCAAACAATTATAATTCAAACAATTCAGATTACTATAAGCATAGATTTTCTACACACACAGTTAAATGTCGAAATAGTTCTATTTCAAACAATTCAGTTGAGTATAAGAACAGTTTCAATGTTAAAGCAGTTCAGTTTACCATAAGTACACATTTTAGTTGTCAAAAATATTTCTATTTCTAGCTATTCAGTTTAGTCAAACAGTTCTAATTCAAACAATTCTGTTTAGCATAAGTATGCAGTTTAGTTCTATTTAACCCTTATATGTGCCCGTGGTGTAATCGTTATCGTCGCAGGAAATGGACTCGGCGACACGAGTTCAAATCCTGGACGAGATTGATTGCATTTCACATAGCACTAATACCCTTGGGAAAGGTATGAATCCAATTATTCTCCCTCCAACTATGGGTAAATAGTAGAGCAGACTAGGTTCTTCAGCCTTGGTGAGGCAACTAGTCTAGGAGAAGGAAAACTCTGAATTCAAACCTGTTAAACTTCGCTTAAAAAAATTGACCTTGTGTCACATACTGCCCGAGCAGAGGGGTTGGGTAAATATGATATAGGGCCCTATAAGGTGCTTCCATTGAGTGAACCTCGGAGCAATGGCAAAGAAGGCGTACACTGCATTCACCAAAGCCCCAGCATCACTGGAACCTCATCATCTGATTGTTTATTGTTATATCCAGGACAATTATGGGAGGGGGGTCATACGCCTCTGCAGAAGTGCAGCCGGTGCGTTCTACAGCCCCAGCCGACTGCGCAAAAATTATTTGTTTTAGAGAGGTTACGTAATTTGGATTCATAGCATATAGAGTCACCTATTCAACGTTATACCAGCAGTTCAATTTAATATTAATAATTTATTTGTGCACAGCTAAATAAGTTATAAGTACAGTAAATGATTAAACATTCTTACATAACATAGATATAACGCTAACAGTTACTTCCACCCAGGGTCTGATTGAATCTAGGTGTAAAGACTATGTATGAATATTCCACATTCCCAAATGCTCCAAGATTGGAGCCTCATTGTTGATTGTAATATCCAGGACACATGTTGTTGGAAGATCTTAGCTTTTTGCAGGGATACACTCACTGGCCTGGTGGGTAGAGTGTTCACCAATGGTCCGGGAGACCTGAGTTCAATCCCAGGTAACGTCATATCAAAGACTTTAAAATGGTCCTGAATACCTCCTTGCTTAACACTCAGCAATATAAGGTATGTATCAAGTGGAGCAATCCAGGGAATGGAGTAGCGCCCTCTCCTACACATTGGTGTAGTAGCTTTTGAAAAAAGAAGCCTTCTGGTCACCCTGAACTACGGTCGCCAACTTTACTACTTACTTTATTCTATAGCCCCAACCACCTGGGAGGCATTACATAGACATATCTGATATCATATAAGTAAATAAGTAATGGGTTCAATCCCACGTCGCGTCATACCAAATACTTTTAAAATGGTACTTGATACCTCCAAGCTTAACACTCAGCGATATAAGGTATGTATCAAGGGTAAAGTGGAGCAATCCAGGGAAAGGAGTAGCGCCCTCCTCTACACCTTGGTGTAGTAGCTATTGAAAAGGGAGCCTTCTGGTCGCCGTCGACTACGGTAGCCAACTTTACTTTACTTATTACCTTATAATGCTGAGGGCTAAGCAAAGGCGGCATCAACTAGGATTGAACCTTGGTCTCCCGGACCATTGATACCATATGACTGAGAGTAAAAAAAAAAATAACTCCAAATAAACTGCTATACAAAAAAAGAAAAAAATTAACTATACAATTATAAGGGACGCGATTCTCTAACCTTTAATCGTAAAATAACCCTTGATAGTTTGACCTTCAATTAAAATTGATCAATCAATCATTGAAAATAGGAAAATTATACCAAAAAGTCATTCAATGAATAAAATATTTAAGTAAGTTAATTATTTAAAAGTAAGACAAAAACTAGGTACATATATGATATATAGATAGAAAATAACAGAAGGTAGGAGTAGAATAAAATTAATTCGCTGAATTAGGAACGTCATTTTTCAACTATGAAATTCTGGATATAACCAAGAAAATTAGGAAATGCAACAGAGAATACTTTAACCACTTCAACCAAAAAGTCAAATATAATCATGAACAGCTGTTACAAAGGGAACCCAAAGGGTTTACGGATCGTCTACTTAGAAATAAAACCAATAAAAAAAAACGAAAGAACCAGAGATATAACGGATAAATTAAAGATGTGAAGAAAAAGAATAAAATATTGACAGGATGCGAGGATAAAAAAAAAATACAACGAAGAAAAAAAGTAGAGACAACAAATATAAAAGAGAAAAACATTATAACGATTTAAAAAAAAAAAAAGATGGAAATTAGTAACGAAAGCAATAAGGTAATCATGGAAAGAAACAACAATTCCATTGAAAGAAAGAAAGAAAGAAACAAACAAACAAGAAAGAAAGAATGAGAAGAAATATGTAGAAAGGAAAAAAAGAAAGAAAAGAGAAAGAGAAGGAAGAAAAAAGGTGAGAAAAAAGAGAAGATTGTAAAGGAACGAATAAAGAAAATAGATCAAGAAAAACGAAAGAGAAGAAAGAGAAAGAAAAGAAAAAAGAAGCAAGAAAGAAAAAAGAGAAGAAATAAATAGAAAAGAAAGAGAAGAAATATAAAGAAAGAAAAAAAAAGTAAAAGAAAATGAAGACATCTATAAAAGAAAGGAAAAAAAAATTGTCAGTAGTGAAGAATTCTTCCCTCATCATTAGGTTAATATTAAGAGGAGCATTGAAATAAAGACTGATGACTGAATGAACGAACCTTACTGTCAAGAGGGCGACACAATCTCGTATTTTGCCCCATGGAACAAAAAAAAATTTGAAATAGAAAAAAGAGAATTCGACTGATCGAGTAACAGAAATGAAGAAGACAAGTGCGTGTATCGGGGGTGAAAGCAGTGAACAGTCAACTGTATTAAAAGACTCCAGTTAATGATTATCACATTAGAAATAATAGCTCATTGAAAAAGGTCAAGTGTTTTCCCCAGCCTCGATTAATGACACCAAGAATTAACTATTTTTCTGCTATTAATTATAAATGTTATGATCGTATTGTTGGCGATAACATCTCCTGTCTTGTTGTACCAAATATATACTCTCTACCATTAAAAATAATAGGCAGCAGATGGGAGTGAATTAAAATTAGATTTTCGAGCCACTGACATCAAGTTCAAGTTTTACCCGGGGATCAGAGTAAACCTAAGTATTGTTTTCTCAAAGTGAACATATCTATTCATTCACACAGACTCACACAGACACATGCACATATATACGCATTATCTATCTATCTGTCTCTCTGTCTGTCTGTCTGTCTCTCTCTCTCTCTATATATATATATAAACGAGATGTTTTCCTGCTGATCCATGGGGTGGGTGCCTGCAGGACAAGGATTTTTCTTTTTTAGTATCATATCTTACACTAGCGTGAGATGATTGAAAAATTGATATCTGAATTAATGAGGAAGCACTGATTGTAGAAATGGTCTCTTAAGTGTGTAATGTGTTCATCAGTCATTAGATCTATCTATCTATCTATCTATCTATCTATCTATCTCTCTCTCTCTATATATATATATATATATAAACAGAATTTATGATATGCCACCATCAACCAACCAAAAACTCGCGCAGGGCTAATTTGATATATATATATATATATTTATATATATATATATATATATATATATATATATATATATATATATATATATATATATATTGTTGTTAGTTGGCCTATCTGGGAGTTAACAAGTCTCCAGGGACACCTTAAACTACTACCATAAGATCGATTATTCCTGGGTATTCCATATATATATATATATATATATATATATATATGCGTGTGTGTGTGTGTGTGGTTGGTCAGCAGTCCTTCATCTAAACATGTTTGATTAAACAATAAAAACACATTTTGTTTATATAATTTTATTCGGATCCTTTCAAGTTTCCTGACAATTGTTTTGGTTTTATGTTGTTTATGTTTGAGTTCGAAGATGAATTTACTGAAATTTCCACGAGCGCTTTTGGACCTTTCTTTCATAGGCCATCATAAGGGATTGTTTGCAAGTGTAAAGATTGCTTTTTAAACAGTTTTTAGGTTTTTTATAACATTGAAAAAATTATGCAAATATATAGTTTGATTAAACTCTTCGTATAAATATGTATCTTTGTACGAAACAATTCTAAATACAGTCAATACCAATATGCTGTTATCATGTATGTTCTGCACAGCACACTCATCTTGGCAATAGAATATGCCGACTGCATCTTCGCAGAGGGTTTACACTGCCCACCATCAGTTGTCCAAAATATGGCACCAAACTGCCTCTGATAGTGAGGCTTCTGTCCTGCAGCTTTGGGAAATACTGAATAGGCCTTCATTGCTATTATTCCCTGATCCACTCTGTCCAAGAGTGGTAATACCTCTTCAGGTTCCATTTATGGATCATGCAGACCTATTTAATCTTTTCCTATATTTGAGACCATTCAACTCTATGCAAATGGAACTATTTTTGAGAGATAACAATACTTGAAACCATTTAACTACGTGCAAATTAGTAAGCTCTTCCTTGTTCAATGATTTTATTCATAAACTATTTGCTTACTTTTCTTATATGTGAACAAATAAGATATGACATTTAATAACACATAAGGTATTATATACCATAAAAGAGCCGTATACCACCCCAGTTAAAGTTAAGTTTTAGAATGCTGCTTTTTGTCGACAAGATGTTTGAACATTCATATATTTACTTAAATTTGCATCGGCCTACAACAATATATTTGGTTTGGCCAAATTATTAAGGACTAAATAAATAACATCAACACAATCAATATAATTTTGTATCGATGTTTCGTCAAATATTACGAACGTCCGTACGAGTTTTGTTATATATATATATATATATATATATATATATATATATATATATATATATATATATCATAAAATGGTTCTGTTAATTATGTATAATACAGACACAGACACATAAAAATCACTCAATCTTTCTATCTCTCTGCCTCAAACAGACGCATATGAATATATATTTATATATATGATAAAAATTTTTCCTGTCAATCACAATGTTTGAAGGCCCAAAAATCCAGTTAAATATGTTGAATTACCTATATAGTTTGGTTTATAGTAGTGATGTCTTGCGTAAGACTAGTCGCGCATGCTAGATTGACTGAGTGTTGGTTTTTCCCTGGATTTTAAGTGTCTACGACTCTTCTCTGTATTCTCGCCGATCTTAACAACCTGTAGTTTGGATGGTCTCGATTAGTTCCCTGATTATCAATTCTTCTAAACCCTTTTTCAAGATTTTGAAGATAGTTCCAAGCGTACCGTTTACAATTGGCATGACTGTCACTTTCATTTTCCTCAGCTTTCTTAGTTCTCTAGCAAGATCCAAGTGCTTATCTCTCTCTTCGCTTTCTTTAATTTTCACTTGGTGGTGAGCCGGGACAGTAAAGTTCACAATATAGCAGGCTCTCCTCTTTTTTTGTTAATTATCATAATGGTCTTCAGGTCGGCATTAGGTGATATGTTTGCATTTCAAAATCCCGGATAATTTCATACATCCCCTTCTACGCAAAGGATTCTGAGTTGTTCATATACCATTTGATAAATTTCATTTTCTTTCAGAATTCCTAGTGGATCATCTTCTTCACCCAGTCGGGTTCACATTATGCTTGTTTGCTTTGCTCACTTATTACGTGAGGAATCGTTTCTTCCCTATGACCATATGACTTCCACTTACTATTCTGTTGTGTATAATCTATTTTCACTTTTACCTTATTGGTCTTTATGGCGTTGTTTTGTGCTATTATTTGAGGGAATTCATTTTCTCTCAAGGTTTACCTCTTAATAGCTATTTCAAGGTCTTCGCCAGTTTATCGTTTGAAGTACCCATACAGTGGTCTCCTTCCCATTTATTTTTCCTAGTTCTTGTTGCTGTATTTGTTCTTATATTGTTACTGGCTACTGGAATCAATTTTGTTCTTTTTAATATATTCTTAGAATCCTTGTATTGTATCCAGGTTATCTTTAGTGTTGGCGAGTCCTCTTCCTCCTTCTTCTCTTGTCACAAAGAGTCTGTCGATGTCATCTCCAGGATGTAACGGCTGGTGCATCGTCATCAACTTTCTTGTTCTCTGGTTCGTTTGTCTGAATCTTTCCTTTGTCAATTTTAAGAATGGTCCTGAGTATTTTATAAGGAGAACAGCCCAAGTGTTTATTGTTATTTTCACCAAAAAGGAGAAAATCACCAAACTTACAATTATACTTTTCAAAAAGTCATTTTTTTGCTCTTGTTATCCTAATAATAGCAAAAAATAATTTTATCTTAAACTGTCGTTATAATGTTTTCGTTTTAAAATGAATTGCAACTTCTTATTTTGAAGGAACACACACACACACACACACACACATATATATATATATATATATGTAAAATCCTGTCAGCGTCCGAAGACAGTTGGTGTGGATTATTAGCGTATAGAATATATTAGGAATTACACTCATTTGATGAGACGGAGAGTACAATGAAATTCTCCACCGAAATAAATTTATAATGTCAATTTAACCAGGTTTGAGTTACCTTCTAACAGCACAATATATATATATATATATATATATATATATTAATCAAAAATAAGAAGTTACCATATTTGTTTAATTTTGACTTATATATATATATATATATACAAGTCAAAATTAAAACCAAACCGAATCCTAACAGAGTAACCTGAATCTGGTAGCAGGAGGCATAGGCTTCCACGTGAATGCAGACAAAATGGAGTACATGTGCTTTAAACGAGAATGAACCATCTCCGCTCTAAATGGCAATCCTTTAAAGTCAGTAGACAAGTTCAAGTAACTAGGCAGCAGTTTCTCATCAACTGAAAGAGATGTTAATATGCGCTGAGTGAAGACTTGGGCTGCTATCGATTGGAATGTCTTCAAACGAGTGGTTATGTGATTACAACTGTATGGATGCAGCAGATGGACGCTTACAAAACGCATGGAGAAAACGCAAGATTGAAACTGCACAAAAATGCAAGGAGCTATATTGAACAAATCCTGGAAGCAAGACCCAGGGAAACAGCAGCTATATGGCCACTTACCTCCCATTTCTAAAAAAAACGTTCAAGTAAGAAGAACAAAACATGCAGTTCACTGTTAGAGAAGCAAGGACCAATTCATTTGCTATGGGTAAAAAGTATAGTACACGGTGCACTTTCGCTTGGTTATGGTAACCAGTCTAGGCGAAAAACTCTCAATTTAAACTGGTTAAACTCCATTTAAAATTGACCTTGTGTCACATCTTGCTCGTACAGTATGGTTGAAAAAATAAATATTAACTTGCCAACATAGTTTTGAATACGATAAATAGTAAGGTTGAAGATATTAGTCGAGGGTGTCCCAAAGGCTTACCTTTCAATCGCTACAACACCGAGGTGTTGGGGAGGGCACTACATGATTCTCTGGATTGCTCTACTTACCCTTGATCCTTAACTTATAATATAAGTGTTACGCAAGGCGGCATCAAGTACCATTTTTTTTTAGTCCTTGGTATGAATCGACCTGGGACTGAACCCCGGTCTCTTGGACCATTGGGTTACACACTAATCATTTGGCCAATATTTCTTAGAAATTAGGAAATTAGATTCAAGATTACCGGCTCATTGGCGTACAATTTAATTCTATTTAACACATTTCTAATTCAATCAGTTCAGTTTAGGATAATTACGCAGTTTCAATGTCAAGAACAGTTCTATTTCAAACAATTCAGATTAGTATAAATACGCAGTTTCAATGTCAAAAACAGTTTTATTTTAAACGATTCAGGAGGTGCCCGTGGTGTAATTGTTATCGTTGTAGGAAATGGACACGGTGACACGAGTTCAAATCCTGGACGAGACTGATTGCATTTCACATAGCACTAATACCCTTGGGAAAGGTATGAATCCAATTATTCTCCCTCCAGCTATGGGTAAATAGTAGGACAGACTGGGTTCTTCAGCCTTGGTGAGGCAACTAGTCTAGGAGAAGGAAAACTCTGAATTCAAACCTGTTAAACTTCGCTTAAAAAAATTGACCTTGTGTCACATACTGCCCGAGCGGAGGGGTTGGTAAATAGGATCTTAAACAATTCAGTTTAGCATAAGTACAGAGTTTAGTTATATTTCACCCATAGATACGACCCTATCAGGTGCTACAACTCCCGGCCAGAGTTGACCTGGGCGCAATGACAGTGAAGGGGTACTCCGCATTTCCACAAACCACAGGATCACTGGAACCTCACCCACCTGATTTTTAGTTTAATATACAAGACACTCGTTAGGTTGTGGGTCTTACCTCTCTGCAGAGAAGCAATCGGTGTATTCTACAGCCCCAGCTGACTGGGCAAACATGTCGGCGCACACACACACTCACACACACACACACACACACACACACATATATATATACATATATATATATATATATATATTGACGTGTGTATGTGTGTGTTCGTGTGTGTATGTGTTTAACGTTTACTTGTGTGAGAAGATAATGTTCAAAAATATGTATTTATGCAAAATAAATGTTTTTTCATCCGGCTATGAACGCATGAATGTATGAACGTATTTACACACCTACCTACTTACCTACCTACCATCTCACTGGGTGCCCCATTCATTCTGCCTGGTGCCACATCTAAGCAAAACGCTTATACATATAATGTATACATATTTCTGTATGTGTCTTTAACATATGTACTGGCGTGTGAAGAAGATAATGTTGAAAGATGAATATTTATATAAAGCAAATGTTTTGTTATTAAACTCTTGACCTATGGATATATGTAAGTATTCATACACACCCTTACATACATACATACATACATACCTGCGTGTATTTTCGTATGTGTTCGTGTATGCGCGGGAGTGCGTGAGAATACATAGATATTTCCGTAGCCTCATAAGGATTAAAACATTTTTCTTGCAAAACTCATTGCGTGTTGTAATATTTATCGACCAAGGTTATTTGAAAAAGCATTCTTTGTGAGTTCGATTCTAACTGAGAGCCCATGCTTCTAACCATGAGCCAAACTATGCTAAGTGTAATAAATGACTGATTTAATTTTTAGCCAGCTGGTTCAATTAATATTGACTTATGGGTTCGATTCTCTCTTTGTGTCATATACTTTCCTATACCATCTGCGAAATCTCTACATAGCTTAAATCTTAAAGAATTTACAGTCAAATCATACCGAAATTATCACTTACCGTTAGATCCCGGAAGTTAAGCAAATTAGTGTTTTCTATTATATACTGTTTCGTATTTTGCTAACACATTGCTAACAATAATATCAGAATCTTATTAACAGCTTTGCAATGACTGAGCAAATAACAACATGGTTACCTTTTTTTCTGTATTATAAATCCTACATATTTATGATAATTCTTAGATATTTATAATAAATCTTAAATATTTACCCCAAACTAGAAATCTTACACAGGAAAGTTTAGGAAGGCGAGTTTAATGAAACGGTAATCGCTTTAAGAAGTGGAATCGGTGAATCTAGACAGGCTAAATCCTTTGGAAAAGCATGAATCTCTCTCTTCTCCCTCCAGCAGTGGATACATAGGGATATTTCTTTAACCTTGGTGAGGCAACCAGTCTAAGAGGAGGAAAAACAGTCATACCCAGCTTAAAATTAACCTTGTGCCGCATTCTGCCTTGGTTGGATTTGTTGGGTAAATACATGCGAATTTCTGCTAGATCTAAATTACGCTAAGATTTTAAACATATAAAGCCAGGAGACATCAAAAGCGTTGGTTTTCGTCAGATCACTCAAGTTGAGCAACTATGCACTTCTTTAATATTATGATGGGTAACCCATTAGTTACAACAGTTGCAATAAAAAAAAAACAAAAAAAAACAGTGTTCAAGTCTTAGCAAGACAGTAAATAACAACTTACTTCTTCAATGCATATAATTTAGTTTTGGTTTCTTTCTTTTCATGGCATATCAGTCTTCAAGGGTTATTTTATGCCGAAATCATTCTTGAGCAAAAACAGTAGTGATAACTATTGAACTCATTGCTAGAGGTATAAAGGGTTCATACCTTTCCCAGGGGTATTAGTACGAAAGTGAACTTAATAGTGCGACTGGAATTCAAACTTAACTACAATGCCACAGTCTCACGCGTTACACACTATGCTACAAAGACTTTCCCTTCACATTCAATGTAGTTATAAATATTAATCAGTGGTACATTATACACAGAGATTTTCTGATATATGAACTGCTATAAGTACGTTTTAATAAGGTATCTACTGATCTACAATCATACCTATCAATCTATATATATATATATATATATATATATATATCCCAATAAAGATGGTGTAATTTTATAGGCATTCATGCAGACATCCATGTGTGTGTATGGTCGTATGATGAGCTAGTCGAGGACAATGAAATTTGACCGAAATGTTTGCGGTCATTTATTCGTTTGAGAGTTGATGCGAATATCAGCCACTTGACCTTTGAAGGTGATGGCAAAACAGTAATTTCATATCTGTAACATTTACTTGTCTGGTCGAGGCCATGTCAATAAGCTGACCTTTCATCTGGAGTCTATCGCTCAATGATGTCACATATCACTGTAGATCTAGCCACACGTGTACAAGGGAACTAAACGTGCGCCCGTCTTTACATGCGTGGGTTCACACACGCAATCTGCCCCACTTAAAACCTTAATTGTCCATTTCCGATGTTTTGTACTGGATGTTGACACAAAAGCATTAATTGATTTCACACTGCCTTCAGTTGTGGCAGGAGTTCAATTATAACATAATTCGAATCTTAAGAGCGGTGATCCTTTACACCGAGAGTACCTCCCTTGTGTACTAAAGAGGGTATTTTTTTTATCCAACATAAAGTCAGATTTTTAAGAGAAGTACTACGTCTTTTAGTTTAGATTGAGGGATTGATTTTAACGGCATTTCAACTTGCCTAGGATTATTAAAGCATTTAGCCTACAGATTTGGAAATTGCGTTCATATTTACATTTTTTGTGTAGTTAATTTTTTTTCCACGCTTGCCGGATCTCCGAAGCAGAAGCCTCACCATCTGATGCAATTTAACCAACATGAGGTATCTGATCATTATTCTTCGAACGACAATCTAAGTAACCACATAAACCACAGAAAATGGACAAGGGAAGACAACAAACTTGCGCTTCTCTGTTATTTTAGAACAACCCACACAAAGTGGCAATAGGAAAAGAATGATAGAGATCGGGGTAAAATCCAACTAGATTTCAGACAACAATTTAAAGTCTCGCTGACCAAGTTGTAACGATAATAAAGAAAGGTTTGTTTTCTGATCTTGAAATATTAAAAATATACCAAATAATAAATAGGGAATCAAGGCAACAAGACTCTAATACAATAATCCATACACCAAATACTGAAAAACTAGAACACTTTAACCGAAATGTATGACAACGTAACAACAATCAAACACCATACACCCAAACCACACAGAACAAACACTAACACCTGATGAAGAAATGAATATAGAAAATTTAAAGAGAATTATGTCTGAAAAAGAAAGACTAGATTGCCATTATTGAGAAACCAAGACTAGAGAACAATCTAGGCAGAAACTGAAAAAAATAAAAATAAAAATAAACGAATTAATAACAAATATCTCAACAAACAGCATCACAAAATGAAACGAACAAATCTATGCTGGAGCCAAATTAGTTTGTGAAAAAATCGGCCTTCGCCAAAACAAAACGAACAGAAACTCAAAACCTGGATGGGAAATTCGACTGGAAACACAGATAAGAAATCTTCAACAACTAGCAACAAATGATACGACAGGGCGCCATTTTGTTGAGGGGGTGTTCAACCCGTCAGCTGGAGATTGATGTTCGACGTATTTTAAACTCCGCCAACATAGTTTTCGTTTCTTTAATTGGTTGTCTTAACAGGGATAAAAACTTCAGTCTGTCCTGTTAGTTACCCATGGCTTGGAAAGAACTAAAAATGAAAAATAAGGATTCACTTTTTCTAAGAAAAAATTTGAATCAGCAGTATTCCTAACAATCGATGGACACGCAACTGCTGACAACCACGTCCAGGATTGAAACTCAAGTCAATAATTTCAATTCTTTTGATAAAACCCATTACGCTAAGTACGCCAACAAACATGGATGGGTTCAGTCGAATGTACTGATATGTGTAGTAATAAACAATGTGCCTAGTTCCGTAAAAAGTTGAAGAATATTTGTTGTTTAATACTGCATCGGGTCTAAATATATATACAATGATGGAATCGTTAATAATTTGGGGAGTCCCCTGTGACATAGTGGCTAAGGTGCTGGACCGCGTCAAAGTTGTTAGTGAGTTCGAATTCCACTCGCTCTCTAACGTTCGTTTTAGGACGAATACACTTTGAAAAAATATGCACTCCCTTAGCCTTCACGATGCGGGTTAAGTAGTACCATTATTGTCTTCTACAAGTAGGGCTATGACGTTAATTAATTCACAAAAGTTGATATGCCATTCAGCAAAGAAACAAATCCAAAAAATTAATAATACGAAACATTTGGTTGTTTCTCATGTGTGAGATATAATCATACATGTTAGATCGGACAGTATTCAAGTATAAGCACAATAACGGTTTCGAAATGCTAATTTTTTTGGTTCATGGTGTCTCAAATTAGATGCAACCAATTAATTTGATAACGATTAATTACTGAGACAAGCGAAATGACAATCACTTGGAACACGTTCTGTAAAAAATGAACCCTTTGAGCCAAATAAATATCTTTTTTAAATTATTACTATATTAGCTTCTAGGAAATGCAAACTTTTTTTGAGTTTCTTGTGTCAGTAATAAATCATTATCATGTCAATTGGTTGTATATATTTTGAAACAGTTTTGAATGATTTTGTCTTCAAATAAATAGTGACGGAAAATATTTTTTTTCCGCTCTTGTCCAAGGCATTGTGATCGAGGATTAATAGTTGTTATAGTATACTTTTTTCGAATCTAAAACAAAAAAGAACACAACATTATTTTTATCAGAGTTTTTAGCAATCATATGGATTCCATGTAAATTGCGACACCTTTCATTATTATCAGTAGAGTTATTTGCAGTCACATGGCTCCCATGTAGATTGCGACACCTTACATTCTTATCAGTAGTTATTAGCAGTCACATGGGTCCCATGTAACTTGATACACTTTACATTATTATCAGCAGAGTTATAAGCAGTCACTTGGATCCCATGTAAATTGCAACACCTCTCATTATTATCTGAAGAGTTATTAGCGGTCATATGGATCCCATGTAGATTGCGACACCTTTCATTATTATCAGTAGAGTTATTAGCAGTCACATGGCTCCCATGTAGATAGCGACACCTTACATTCTTATCAGTAGTTATTAGCAGTCACATGGATCCCATGTAAATTGAGATACCTTACATTATTGTCAGTAGAGTTATTAGCAGTCACATGCCTCCCATGTAAATTGCGACACCTTACATTATTATCAGTAGAGTTGTTAGTAGTCACATAGCTCCCATGTAGATTACGGCACCTTCAGTACAGTTATTAGCAGACATGTGGATCCCATGTAAATTTAGATACCCTATACATTAGCTCTGCCAAGATGGACTCTTCGAGAAACACAAACTTTCTGTTTTGGTTCTCCCTATTTGATTTGTTTTGTATAAAGCTAACCTTAGGGAATCTCGAGTTTTAGTTAATAGGGATTTTGGAAGATCATTTTCAAGTAACGTAAATTGCTCTGACAAGTCGATCTTTTAAACCTCGGGGTCGTCTTATACGGCAAGGCTTAACCCCAAACCTTTAGTATAGAGTGGTCAACCACTAGAACAATACCTCTAACAGTCGATATTCACCACTTCCCAAAACTCAATAAATGAGCTCAAACATTTCCAACTTTAGCTCGTGTTTGGTGATCATATTTTACTCGTTAACACAGGAATTCATACAAATACCTGAAACGGTGATAGACATTTTGTGATATGATAACGCTATATCATGCGCCGTTTCTGACGGCTGATACGCTGACATTAAGCACAAACCGAAACATCTCAGCACCCATGGGGACCGTCAGAAAGTACTGTATGTTGCTTATTTACACAATTTCTTGATAGCATAACAGATTTTGAATTCATATGAATATAAGTTCTAATTTGATATATTTGCGTTTTATATATGGCTGATGCCATTCTTATTTCAGAGAAAGTTTATGCACACCATACACTGCTAGAGAAATAACAGTTAAATGTGATATTATAGTAGTTTGTGGAATATTCGCACCTTGACTTTCGTTACAGGTTATCAAAGCCAAACTTCACTAAGGCCTACAAGCTAATTGTTGCCCTACAACTTGCCTATTGTATGTTTACTGGTCTACCTATACCTGCAGGTACGTTCTCAGCAAGAATTTTGAGTTAAAAATCTTCAGATCGACTTATATGACAGATCAACTTTTACGCAGCAAATTACGGTATTTCAATCACTTTTAAAAAAATGTATTCTTGTTACCCTAGTCTAGTCGAATGGTGCTGTAGAATACGCTGACTACATCTCTACAGAGAGTCAAGACCTCCCCTTATTGAGTGTCCAAGATATGACACTAAACCATTTGTTAGTAAGGCTTTAGTCTTGGAACTTGGGGGAATGTTGAGCAACCCTTCATTGCTATGACTTCCAAGTTCACTTCAACCTTCTGTGGTAGTATCTATTCGAGTCCCATCTATGGGTCAACTGGAACAAGCGTCCTAGGTGTGACACTTAACTGCAACTGTTTGTTTGGTTCCAGTCTTGTAGATTCATTTCCATTATTCCCAGACCCGCTTTCAACCGGAGTGGTTGCACCTGTTTGGGTCCCATCTGTTTAACCCTTTAACCATTTGCAGACAAATGACTGACGTTAGATGGTATTGTTAGTGGTACGTTGCAATACTGTAAGACATTTAACTGTGCGCAATTAAAACTATCATTATATAGAAGTACTTGAAGCCATTTATCTGTGAGATTGATATTAAAAATACCTTTCGACATTAGATGGCAATAATTGAAACCATTCAACTCTGAGCAACAAAAAAAAAATCTGAAACTTCTTTTTAATTTTACTAACTAGTTATTTCTTTCTATATCACACACACACACACATACACACACAGAAATATATATATATATATATTTATATATATATATATATATATATATATATATTAGCATGGTTTCCCATTGAATTGGATATAGGTATTAATATGACATAAAAACGAACCAATCAACTATTGTTACATGCGTGACTTCTTATTTTGCCATGTTCTAGGGTTGTTTTGTTTGTTTTATTGTTTGTTTAAATAAACAAAGAAACTCTGTGTGTTTTAAAATGAATCAATAATCTATTCCCTTAAAGATTATCGAGATTTCTGGGATAATCCGAGATTCAATATCAGTTAGCCTAACTAGTGGTTGGGTAAATGCGCACTTTTCACCAGTTGCAGCGGCCACATAATGTTTTCATATAAAAGTCAGGATTTCTACCGGAGACTTTTTTTTTTTTTTTATATCTAACGAGATTTGGATCTCTCAGTGAGAGTCAAATTCACCAATAATAGATTGTGATTCTATATTACTGCAATAATTAGCTAGTCACGGGACGTTGTAGCTCCATTTTGTTCTAAAGATAACCTGCTTTGCACTTACATTAGGAGTTCGGTGTTCGAGTCTCAATGAGTATCAGGATTTTATATGATAATTTTCAAGTTTCTACACAGTTGAAAGTTTTAGAGTAGCTCTATTTGTCTCACTAAATTTTAAGGGTTAAGAGCAGGGTTCACTGCTAAGGTTTGTGAGGCCCCTGAAAGGTAATACCGGCGGAAACTAAGTAATTTTTGCCCCACCTTGCGAGAGATTGACCTTTATGTCACATTTTAGCCTCGTGGAAAGTCGAATAAATACTCTTATAGTAAATTTTAGCAGGTGAAGACGTTTATGGCTTAATTCTAAACCACATGTAAAATAGCGGATCCGAGTAGAGATTCCGGCTGAGAGAGAGAGACAGAGAGAGACGGGGTTCACTTCATTCTAAGTTCCTAGGGAAAGATACAAAAGCACGCTTTCCAAATATACTGTTAAAGGGCAGGAGGGTCAAAATGATCAGGTCAGAAGTCACTCCTTGTTGCTGGTACTTTTTAAAACACCAAAATTTGCCGGATGTTACGAGGAAAGGAAATGGTCACCACCAAATAAACTTCCACTGACCTTACGAGTTAGAAATGAGAATAATCGTGGCCTAGTTTCCAGTCGGTCAAATTGACCGTGCTGCAAGTGGTAATTTACTAAGCTTTTTGTTTAGATGTGGCACAAGGCCATATAAAATGGGTCCCCAATGAGACTCAAACACATGTAGGTTAGGTATTGTAGCTTGCTAAACATTACACCATCCGAGGCATCCGTGTCACGCTGAAAGTAGTAATTTACCAAGTGTTTTTGCTTCGATGTGGTACAAGGCTGTATGAATGGGGCACCCAAAGAGACTCGAACGCATATAGACAAGCTAGACTAGCTTGCTAACCATCACACCATCCCAGGCACCCATTTCACGCTGAAAGTAGTAATTTACAAAGTTTTTTTGCTTCGATGTAGCACAAGGCCGTATGAACGGGGCACACAATGAGACTCGAATTCACTCATGTAGGTTTGCTACTCTAGCTTGCTAATCCTTACACCACCCAAGGCACCTGCAGCAAGCAGAACGAATAAAAACTCAGTAGAAATTTTTAAAAACGGGCTGATTCAGATTTAAAATCAGCGTTTAATATCTTCATCTTTTTTTGTTTAGTTAAAACTTGTTCACATCAATGCTAATGAGAATACACCATTGTATATAGTAAGTTCTAAGTTTCTACTCAGTTGAAAGTTTTAGAGTAGATCTGTTTGTCTCACACTTAATTTTAAGGATTAATGACTGGGTTCACTGCCAAGGCTTGTGAGGCCGCTGAAAGGTAATACCGGCGGAAACTAAATAAATTTTGCATCACCTTGAAAGAGATTTAAATACCCAGACCTTGCTATAGAACAGAAAAAAACTGTGCATCATGAAAGTAACAGTGATACCAATCTTAACTGGTGGTGTTATAGATTGACCTTCGACCGAGCCGTCAATCAAGAGATGCACCAGAGTATGGTCCTTTTATGGTTTTGAGATTCATCAAGGAATTGCAGGGGGCCCTATTGTGGTTGGGAGGATGAAAGATGCATCTGTATTGTACTTTGATGCACGCATGTCAGGATAGCCAACCGCGCAAAGAATAGTATGAAATAAATTTAGATAATAAATAGCCTGGGCAAGTGTTACATTGTGAGAAGGTCACCTTCTAATTAAGATTTTTGTTTTTTGCGGTAGTTCAAGTAATTTCTTTTTGTATTTTTACTGTTGTTGTCCTTGAGCATTATTTGTAAAATGTGTGTGTGAGGCGGGTGGAGACGGACGTGAAGAAAAATTCCACATGTGGAATTTTGAAAAATAAGAATGGGATGATTGTTATAAATTGACCCTTGACCGAGCCGTCAATCAAGAAATGCACCTGTATAAATAAGCGGAAGAACAGCGGAAACAGGTGGACGTAAGACAATAATATAACCAGGTGCCCGAGGGCGGTTCGAGTTAATTGGAGATTGGATGCCAGCGAGAGAATCAGCTTACAGACTGAGGGCTTGCGGCTCTCAGTGACCCACGGTTGAGCAACCCCAGCCAAGATGAGAAAAAAGTGCTGCTCTGGTCAGAAGAACTGCTAGGTCAAAATAACAGTCTGTCTCCGTCTCCAACTCATCTCTCACAGACAACAACCATCACCCTTTCGAGAATAAAGAGTGAGAGATTATATTTTTATAAAGAAGTGTGTTCGTTCGTTCATTGAAGTTTGTCATTATGCTTGATTATATTTCTGCTTATATTTATAGTTGTATATGTATTATGAGTATACAACTGTGGTATCGGTACAGTCACCAAATGATTGAAACAGGGATTGGAGGACTTGGAAATAAGAGGACCAGTGAAGATCATCCAAACTACAGCATTGTTTACATTGGCCAGAATACTAAGGAGAGTCCTGGAAACTTGAGGAGACTTACTGTTACTCAAAATCCAGAGGGAAATAATCAGCTAACGCTGGTGTGAAAAACTCAAAATAGTAGAATATAATAATAATAATAATAATAATAATAATAATAATCCATCAATCACATGATAAGCGAATCCAGCAAACTAGCACAGAAGGAGTATAAGGCTAGACACGATTGGTTGGGCAAGGTGATCCACTGGGAAAAGTGCCATTTGACCATGCCAACAAATGGTATATGCCCAACACAGCACCTATCCCTGTAAATGACACACACAAACTCCTATGAGACTTTGATATACAAACGGATCACTTAATCTCGGCCAGAAGACCAGGCCTTATAATAATCAACAAAAAAGAGAAAATCTGCAAAATTGTCGACTTTGCTGTCCAGGCTGAACACACAATCAAACTGAAAGAATGTGAAAAGAGAGATAAGTACCGCGACCTTGCTAGAGATTTGAAAAAACTGTGGAACATGAACGTTGCAATAATACCAATTGTGATTGGTGCTTTTGGCGTGGTAACTAAAGGATTATTAAAGGGAGTGGAGGACTGGGAGGTTGGAGGACGAGTGGAAACTATCCAAACGACAGCATTATTGAGAACGGCCAGAATACTGAAAAGAGTCCTAGAGACTTGAGGAGAATGGCTGTCACTCAAACTCCAGTGAAAGACCATTAACTAACGCTGATGTGAAAAACTCTAAAGGAATAAAAAAATTATAATGCAAAGCAAGAATTGACAACATGCAACAAAATAGCATGTGTAGGTTCTGGAGTGATAGAGATGAAACGATCGATCTTATAATAAGCGAATAAATCAACACAAAAAGAGTATAAGAAACGACACGACTGGACGGGGAAAGTATCGACTGCGAGAAGTTTAATTTTGACCATACCAACCACCGGTATATGGAGAATCCAGAATCTGTCCTGGAGAATGAGACGCACAAAGTTCTTTCGGATTTTGGGTTACAAACGAGTCATCTATTCTCGACCAGACGACCAGGCCTAGTGATAGCCAAAAACGAAAAAAAAAAAAAAAAGAAAAAAAGAGAACTTTCCGAAAGTTGAACTTAGCCGTTCCAGCTGACCACTGACTAGAACTGAAAGAAAACAAAAAGAGTAATAAATACCCAGACCTTGCTAGAGAACGGAAAAAAACTATATAACATGAAAGCAACAGTGATACCAATCGTAAGTGGTGGGATCGGTACAGTCACCAAATATTTGAAACAGGGATTTGGAGGACTTGGAAATGAGAGGACCAGTGAAGACCATTCAAACTACAGCATTGTTGAGATCGGCTAGAATACTAAGAAGAGGCCTGGAAACTCAATATCCAGTGGGAAACAATAAACTAACGCTGGTGTGAAAAACTCTCAAAATAATAATAATAATAATAATCTGTGTCCACAAAAGAAGGAGGAAGAGGACTTACCAGCATTGAAGACAGCGTTGACATCAATACAACGATTGGAAAACTACATAGAAAAGCAAAGTGAAAAGATGATTACAGCCACTAGAAACAATACTGACAACAAGAGAATCAACAGAACAATAACCATCATCATCATCATCATGTCGTGCTGCCAACACGGATATATCTGACCCTCTCTCGCCACTTTTCCCTATCTTTCATCGCCTCTGACAAGTCCTCAGGGCTACATCCCACATCCTCACATAGTTGCTGTATGTATGTTCGAGCTGGTCGCCCTGCTTTTGCTCGGCCATATGTGGGGGTCCATAGGAGTACATCACTTATGAGCTCGTCCCAGCTTCTCCAGCAGTGTCCTGCATGTCTAGTTCGTCTAACTTGGGTAGTTTTTGTGATGGGAGGCAGGTGGCCGTATAGTTGGTGCCTTGTGGGGTATTGCCGCCCGGACTTGTTCAATATTGCTCGCAACATTCTAGTTTCTTCTCCAGCCGTTTTGTTTGCATCCAAGTAGTACATCCATACAGCAGTATCGATACGACCGCTGCCTGGAAGAAACTGCGTTTCATTTGATCGGTCAGGTCTGATTTCCATATGATCGATAGCTTATCGATAGCTGTCCATCCCTTCGTTAGCCGTTTGTCGATGTCTTTTTCGGTTGATGAGACACTGCTTCCTAGGTAGGTGAATTTGTCTACCAGTTTCAAAGAGGTTCCCTCTAGTGTGGAAATGTCGCCTGTTTGATTAAAGCATATATATTCTTCTGATACTGGCCCTAACGTGTTTTTTTTTGTTTTGTTTTTTGGTATTGGGGACTTCCTTTACTTAACCTGTTTTTTTTTGGGGGGGGGGCATCTTCTTTTCTAAAGTACTATTTGGGGGTGTCCAGTGGGTATTCTAAGCTTTTAGAAAAGACTCTAACATGTACCGAGCATGCTAATAACCAGAAAATAAAAATGGTAAGAAAAAGCAAATCTATGAACGTTTTAAGCGGCTAATAAGCAATATCTTACACGAGAAAACGTGGACGTGGCTAAGAAAGGGAAACCTTAAGAGAGAAACTGAATCTCTCCTAATAGTAGCACAAAACAATACCATAAAGACCAACTCTATCAAATCAAAACTATAGGTAAGACGCAACAAGAATAGATAAGATGCAACAAAACAGAAAATGTAGGTTATGTGGTGATAGAGAAGAAATGATCGATCACACAATAAGCGAATTCAGCAAATTAGCACAGAAAGAGTATAAAACTAGACACGACTGGCTGGGAATAGTGATTCACTGGGAATTGTGCAAGAAATTTAAATTTGACTATATGAACAACTGGTATAAGTACAACCCAACATCTGTCCCGTAGAAAGAGACGCTCAAACTCCTCTGGGATTTCGAGATACAAATAGATAACTTATTCTAGGCCAGACGACCAGATCTAACAATAATCAATAAAAAAAAAGAGAACTTCCAAATTTTAGACTTTGGTGTCCCGGTTAACCACAGAGTAAAATTGAAAGAAAGTGAAAAGAAGGATAAGTAACTCGACCTTACTAGAGAATTGAAAAGACTGTGGTACATGGAAGTGGCGGTTTTACTAATTGTAATTAGTGCTCTTGGTACAGTCACCAGATGATTGACATAAGGACAGGAGGAATTGAAAATAAGAGGAAGAGTGGAGACCATCCAAACTACTGGATTATTTACATCGGCCAGAACACTGAGAAGTGTCCTGGAGAATTGAGGAGACTGGCTTTTACTCAAACTTCACAGAAAGACGATCAGCTAACGTTGGTGTGAAAAACCCTCAAAAGTAAAGAAGAACAAGAAGAACAAGAATAAGAAAAAAAAGAAGATAACTTAGTGATTTTAACGATATATCAACCACCTCTCGTCATCTATTCATTGAACATCCAATTTACAGTTTTTACCTAGTTTAAAAAATTGAATAAAAATCATTTTTTAACAGATCTATTTGAACAACAAGACTAAACCATAACGAACGTAGTAAATCTGCAAGTAACAACCTCCCCATCAGAAGAAGAAGAAGAAGAAGAAGAAGAGGAGGAGGAGGAGGAGGAAAGATGGGAGAAGAAGGAGAAGGGCTTATACAAATAGATTAAGAATAATGAGAAGATAACTTTTATAGGTATTACGACAAAAGAAGCGAATTTAAGAGTTAACTAAATAAAAGAGGTGTTTTCATGATAAAATAATCCATATAGAATATGACCCCATAAAGAACGTGGAATGAGTATAAAATAGCAGCATAGAACCAAAAGAGGAGTAAGACACCCTCAATGGGTGTCCTGGATATGACACTAAACAATCTGATGGTGAGGCTCCTCTAATGCTGGAGCTTTGGGGAATGCAGGGTACTCCTTCATTGCCATAGATCTCAGATCCACTCTGGCCCGAATTGGTAGGCTCTGATAGGGTCCTATATGTGGGTCAAATAGAACTAAATTGCTTGAAATAGAACTATTTTTTTACATTTAAACTGCCTACTTATGCTTAACTGAATTCTCTGAAATAGAATTGTATAAAAAAACTCTATGTATGCTAAACTGAATTGTTTGAAATAGAACTGTGTAAAATAAACTGTACGTATTGTAAACTGATTTGTTTGAAATAGAACTGTGTAAAAAAGCTGTACGTATGGTAAACTGATTTGTTTGAAATAGAACTGTGTAAAAAAAACTGTACGTATGGTAAACTGATTTGTTTGAAATAGAACTGTGTAAAATAAACTGTACGTATGGTAAACTGATTTGTTTGAAATAGAACTGTGTAAAATAAACTGTACGTATGGTAAACTGATTTGTTTGAAATAGAACTGTGTAAAATAAACTGTACGTATGGTAAACTGATTTGTTTGAAATAGAACTGTGTAAAATAAACTGTACGTATGGTAAACTGATTTGTTTGAAATAGAACTGTGTAAAATAAACTGTACGTATTGTAAACTGATTTGTTTGAAATAGAACTGTGTAAAAAGCTGTACATATGGTAAACTGATTTGTTTGAAATAGAACTGTGTAAAAAAGCTGTACGTATGGTAAACTGATTTGTTTGAAATAGAACTGTGTAAAATAAACTGTACGTATGGTAAACTGATTTGTTTGAAATAGAACTGTGTAAAAAAGCTGTATGTATGGTAAACTGATTTGTTTGAAATAGAACTGTGTAAAATAAACTGTACGTATGGTAAACTGATTTGTTTGAAATAGAACTGTGTAAAATAAACTGTACGTATGGTAAACTGATTTGTTTGAAATAGAACTGTGTAAAAAAGCTGTAATTATGGTAAACTGATTTGTTTGAAATAGAACTGTGTAAAATAAACTGTACGTATGGTAAACTGATTTGTTTGAAATAGAACTGTGTAAAATAAACTGTACGTATGGTAAACTGATTTGTTTGAAATAGAACTGTGTAAAATAAACTGTACGTATGGTAAACTGATTTGTTTGAAATAGAACTGTGTAAAATAAACTGTACGTATGGTAAACTGATTTGTTTGAAATAGAACTGTGTAAAATAAACTGTACGTATGGTAAACTGATTTGTTTGAAATAGAACTGTGTAAAATAAACTGTACGTATGGTAAACTGATTTGTTTGAAATGGAACTGTGTAAAATAAACTGTACCTATGGTAAACTGATTTGTTTGAAATAGAACTGTGTAAAATAAACTGTACGTATGGTAAACTGATTTGTTTGAAATAGAACTGTGTAAAATAAACTGTACGTATGTTATACTGAATTGTTTGAATTAGAACTTTTGATACATTTTATAAAAATGAATTTGGCATTAATAACCTACAATGGTTGATGTACCATAAAACCAAACCAAACTAAACCAAAAGAAACGAAATGACACCGACAAGGCTGCTTGTAAAATATTACACAGAGAAGGTAGTAGTAATTTACTAAGCTTTTTGCTTTAATGTGGCACAAGGCCGCATGAATTACTCAGAGAAGGTAGTAGTAAAAATCATATCTCATCAGAATGGATGTTCTCGTGGGGTTGTGTCGAACGTGCTGGACTGTTTTATCATTACTCCAGAGTTCAAACGCCAGTCGTGCTATAACATTCACTTTCGGACTAAACCCTTGGGATAGGTACGAACCTCCTTATCCTTCCAGTAGTCTAAAAATTACAACTATCTTTCAACAAGGTTTGGCATATGATAACCTATGAAGATTGATATGCCATTAAAACTAAGAAAGCATTTAAAATCCACCTGGGCGTCTGTACTTAAGTAAATTTCTAGTCAAATTTTGTTTATAGTTTTCGGAAATATTGAACACATATGTTCCAATCGAATTCTGATGAAAGATAAAACTTGGTACCATCTGCTCGTATCAAAACTGATTTATTTCAATGAAAAACTTTGATGGTTAAAATCGAGGTAGAAGAAAAAGAAAGAGGTAGATAGTGAGAGTGAAAGAGAGAGAAAGTGAGAGCGAGAGCGAGAGAAAGGTTTAGTTAGGTTTTATGGCATATCAACCCATTTAGGCTATTTAATGACAAATGGTTTCAAGTATAGCTATCAAACTCAAATAATTCTATTTACTATTAATCCTTTACTGGCACACATGGAAACGGTTTCCAGAATCACTGTTTAACACTAATAATCTTATTCAACATTATTCATTCATTTGTACACAGTCAAATGTTTCCAAGTTTTGTTATGCAATGCCAATAAATTACTTTAGGCACACAGTTGATGGGTTTGTAATACTGCTATTCACCACTAATAATTCTATACAACATTACACATTCAGTAGTTCCAAGTATTGCTAAGTAACACAAACAGTTCAACATTAGTTATTTTTTGGTCACAGCTAAATGGTTAAACAGTTCTATTTGACCCCTAGAAGGTCAACCACTCCGTGTCAGAGTAGACCTGGGAGTAATGACAATAAACGGATAATCCACATTCTCCAAAGGTCCAGGATGGAAGACTCCTCATAATATTTTTAGTGTCATATCCAGAACATTCGTTGGGGTAGTGGCTTACCCTTCTGCAGAGATGCAGATAGTGTATTCTACAGCCTCATCCGACTGGGCAGGAGAGTTAAATATAGACAAAAATAAATATGAATATGATGGATTGAGATATGGTAAGCATAACCATCATTATCTATCTGAGCAATGAACTCCAGTGACTTGCAAAATAGCATCAATTGCAAACTAGTCTACGAGACTTAATAGTAGACGTCAAGAATGATATTTATCCGACTTTAACCGAAACAGATTTGATATGAAGTTATTTTACTGATAAGGAAGAATTAGAGGTGATCTGATTGAAACTTTCTGAGTAGTGAACTTTCTAATTAAGGTAGGCATGTCTTCAATATTTCTCTTCGAAATGAAAATTTACAATCAAGAAAGATTTCAAAAATTAAGTCCAATAACCACTTGGAATTTAGTAGCAAATAAAGAAATATTTTTTAGAACAAATGGCCTATTCAGATTAAAAACAGTAATTGCTTTCAACTATTTAATAATGAATTGGAAGATTTAAGAAATAAAAGTAAAAAAAAAAGAAATTGAGGGGGCATTTTTGAGAACAATCCTAAGAATTTCTTAACATAATTTGGTCTGTATATGAATGTAATATAATTAGTGTATACATTCTATGAAAAGATTTGTTTTTTCTTAGGTTGATGTCAGAAGGTAGAAAAAGAAGAGATGCCCAAAGAAGCTAAACAAAAATATATAAATATGCAGCATTTGCTTCGGCAAAAATACCAAGCTTTCATTTCAACATCGTTATAGTAGAGATAATAAGAAATGGTTACAGATAGTATTAGGTTTCTTTATTTGATGGCATACCAACCTTTGTGGGTTATTTAATGACAAAACCATCCTTGTAGAACAGCATTGATCCTATTTATACCAAGGCTGTGGAAATAAAGAGGTTCGCATCTTTCCCGAAAGAGAACGTAACTTACGATGTCGTAGTCCAGCACGTTTTCTTCTAAACCACGGAGACTCTCCCAGTTCGAATTAGGCTTAAGTTAATTAGAAACGAAAAAGATGGTGGTTATTCCAAAATACGAGGTCAACGCCAACCCCAAAACAGGGATTTCATTCAAGGAAGATCTTGTTCGTGTCTTATAAAATTTGAAAAGTGTCATCCTTCACGAGTTTGCGGAAACTGGAAGGATTAAATCTCCAGATGATTTTTACCAACAACTAAATCTTGCGCAGTCGGCTGAGGTTGTAGAATACACCGACTGCTTCTTTACTGAGGGGTAAACCCCCTCCCAAATGAGTGTCCGGAATATGACTCTAAACAATATGATGCTGAGGTTCCAGTGATACTGGGGCTTTGGCGAATGTGGAGCACCCACTTCATTGCCATTGATCCCAGGTCCACTCAGGCCCCAAATGGTAGCATCTGAGAGGGCCCTATCTATGGTTTAAATAGAACTAAACTGCATACTTATGCTAAACTGAATTATTTGAATTAGAACTGTTTGACTAAACCGAATAGCTTGAAATAGAAATATTTTTGACAATTAAACTGTGTACTTAGATTTAAACTGCGTACTTATATTAAACTGAATTATATGATAGGGAACTGTTTTTGACATTGAAATTATTCTTACGCGAAACTCAATCGTTTAATATAGAACTTTTTTGACATTTAACTGTATTTAAAAAAATCTGTTCTTATACTAAACTGAATATGCTAAATTAGAACTGTTCGCATAAACTGAATAGCGTGAAATTGAAATGTTTTTGACAATTAAACTGTATACTCATGCTAAACTGAACAGTTTGAAATAAAACTGATTATTTGCATAAAAATGGATGTGGCGTCAAATAACCTACAAAGGTTGATATGCCATAAAACCCAACCAAACAACCAACAACTATAGCGATTAAAGGAAGTATTTGATCGAATTCGTCCTGCTTGGGTAAATTATTTTTTTATCCTCCACTATGACAATACAAGTAAACTGGTTTAGTTACTTTGTTTAATGGCATCTGAGTCTTTATGAGATATTAAAGGCCAAAGCCATTCCTGAGGAATAATAATAGAGATAATATCTAACGATGTTAAGGGGAATAAGGGTGCTCATATCTTCCTGAAACGTTCATGTACGGAAGAGAACGTACTACCGCGATTGGAGTTCGAACTCCCTTACTTTTAGCATTTAAGGCTTTGCGTCACAGGAATTTTCCTATACAAGGACACAATCTGCAAAACAAAACAAGAAATAATAAGATCACAAGGATGGAAGATTTTTCCAGATTGAAAATACCCACCAGATTTAACACATACAGTTTCATCTGTTTCGATAACTAAAAAATATCATAAAAGGCAGAAAATTAACAAATAAAGAAGTTAGAAAAAAAAAAAGGTCTTCTAAACCATTTTTTGATGATGAGTGGATTTAAAATTGGTGATTTTGGCCAAGATTTATAGTCCTAATTAGACAATATTTCTACATGATAATTTTCATATCCAGCTTGAAGAATTACTCGTGGAGCTTGTAATGTTTAATGGTTGGATTGTTGGTTTGCTTTTATAGCACATCAATCCTAGTTAGTTATTTAATGGCAAATCCGGTTATATATATATATATATATATATATATATATATATATATATATATATATATATATATATATATATATGAGGTATTATTCAATCCAGTAAATCCGGAGCAAAGAACAATTCCGTCAGGACAAATAAATTATTCAAATTTCCAATATCTAGATATACCTTGTAAAGAGCTCAATGTAAATAAAATTCACAGTGGATCCGATGAAGTCCCGTAAAAATTATTTTAGAGTCTTTGATTCATATCAATGCAATTAAGAGGATGGAAATAAATTTATTATCCTAATGTGACCGAATATTTTTTTCTTGAAATAATATATATATATATATATATATGTGTGTGTGTGTGTGTGTGCGTGTGTGTGTGTGTGTGATTTTTAAACGAATAGTCTATCAGCAACTTTTTTAATCAAGCCAGTCCTTATTTGCCAGTACCCAGTTTAATGGTTTCAAGTATTGCTCTCAGTGGTTTACTTAAAGCTAAACGGTTTTACGAATTGCTGTCTAACAATAATAGATCAATGTGCACACAAATTGATTCAAGCATTGCAATTTAGTCCGAATTCAGTTTAAAATCAATCATTTGCTTACACACAGTTAAATGATTTCCAGTATATTAAGTGATTTAACAGTTCTATTTGAAACTTACATGGGACCATAAAAATACTACTTCTCCGGGTCTGAATGGACCAGGGAATATTGGCAATGAATGCATTCTATAAATTCTAGAGAGCACCAGTGATGTTTATAAAAAGATGAGTAATATTTTCTTTCAAATATCAAAATAAATTATTTCTTGAAATATGGCTTATATATATATATATATATATATATATATATATACACCTTGGAGATAACTCTCTCTCTCTCTCTCTCTCTCTCTCTCTCTCTCTCTCTGTCACATACATACACTCTCTCTCATACTAAAGTTGCATATTTAACTCGAGGCGTGTTAAAAATAACAAGCCTAAAGCTGTTTTGATTTGGTTTCTTTGTGTAATAGCATATCAACCCTTGTTGGTTATACAATGCTAAAGTCATCCTTGTGAAACAGTGATGGTATTATTGAATTAATAACTGAATGGATATGCTTACTTGAAGCTGTAGTTATCAAGACGATAATGAGCAGTGATGTAGTCACTTTTTTATTGAACACCTTTATTCCTAAGAGTTTTCTATTGGCCAAAGCTCTTCTGTATCCCATCTTTTCATATGACAAGAAACTGTCTCGTCTTATTTCTCTTAATGTTAGAACCTTCTTTTCCTAAGAGTGTTTTCTTCTTCCCAAGGAATAAGAAATACATGTTTAAACTTTCCTATAATGTCCAGTAAGTATGCATACGTGTTTATTTCTAGTTGTTTTGTGTATGTTTCTTCTCTTTATTTATTGGTTGTTTCTTTTCTTCGTAAGGAATAGGAATTAGATGTTTAAACTTTTCTATAACGTCCAGTAAGTATGCATATGTATTTATTTTCGGTAGTTTTGTGTATGTTACTTCTTTTTATATATTGGTTGCTTCTTTTTTCCTGATTTTCCTACACACAGTTAAATCGTTGTTCTTTAGCTTTGAGAAAGGAATAACTTTACCGAATATTAGAATTCAATGAACATCTCATGCGAACTGATCAGTCTATTTGATTTTTGTCACATTTTCCTCTTTTGTTATTCTCTCTTTTTTTTCGACCTAATAAATTGCTTTTGTCTTCTTAATCGTAATCTTTATTCTTCTCTCTTTCTTTCTCTCTCTCTCTCTCTCTCTCTGTCTATCTCTATCTCTCTCTCTCTCTCTCAAATACACACACGCGCGCGCGTTTTACATTCTCTTTTATCTTATTTTTTATTCTATTTTTTCTGAGTTTGATTTTTTTTCTTCACACTTTAATTACATCCAGTTTTTTCATTGTTTTATTTTTCTATGTGCTTTTTCTGAATTTTTGCTTCACTTCCTTCTTTTATAAGACCTGATTCCTTTGATTTATATCATATTAACCTTCGCAGGTTATTTAATGCCAAACATATCCTTTTAGGAGAACAGCAGTGATAATATTTAGTCCATAGCGTGGGATATAAGGAGGTTCATGCCTTTCTCAAGGGTATTAGTTCGAAAGTGGACGTAATAGCGCGACTGTAGTTCGAACTCGCTTACTTCGCTGTCGCAAGTAGAGCACTTTAGCCATTTTGCCACGGCGACACGCTCCTAACCCCTATAAACCGCCCTGGACTTTTGAGGGGATTTTCCATCATATTTTTTTTTTTACTTGTAATCCCTAATGATTAACAAAGTTAATAAAGAGTTAGATCCTCACAATGTGTTCCATACGAAACTAGGTTCAATTGCTTAAGGAAGTTGTTGAGTTGGAGTGGCAGACCATTTCTTGTGGGTTCGATTCCCGCTGAATGCGCTGCATTTCAAACCAAGTGCTAAACTGTATTTACTAAGTGATTTTTATACTTCAATGTCTCTCTGTATCAATTTCTCACTCACACGTTTTTTATCTCTCTCCATTTTTTCCGTTTGCATCTATCTATCTATCTATCTATCTATCTATCTATCAACTTGTAAGTATCCTAGTTCATTCATTATTTCTTTCTTTCTTTCTTTCTTTCTTTCTTTCTATTTTCAAATCTCTGATTTTACTCATATCTATCTTAGTTAAAGGAGAAAATCTGCCAATATGCACAATATGCCAAGCCGTACTCAGGGTGAAACTCATCTTGACTTAAAGCTCACAACTAGCCCTTGTAAGACATAATTACTATAAAGGGAATGGTATTAAAAATCTATTTGAAAACCCTGAAATCGATTAAATAATAACCCACCTCAAAGTAGAGCACACACACACACACACACACACATATATATATATATATATATATATATATATATATATATATATATATGTTCGAAAAGACCATTTGCAAAGCATATGTCTATGAAGTAAAATCTTCGACTTACTTTTTTTCTATTCTTAACAATTTTTTGATAAACAAAAAATATCAATCAACCAAATATTAACAATATATATATATATATATATATATATATATATATATATATATATATATGTGTGTGTGTGTGTGTGTGTGTGTGTGTGTGTGTGTGTGTGCATAAGAAAGATTTGCCATTAAATGATCTACAATGGTAGTTTTGCCATTAAACCAAACAATAAAAAATAAAATAATTTCAAAGAACCTTCCCAATAAATATATTTATGTGTTTATGTATTCATGTTCAAGCTGATATTTAAAATGCTTTCATGATTACGATCAAAAAATGTTATTGTGGAATACCGTGGAAATATCTTGGTATGGATGATTGTGTTGCAACAATGTTTCATGTCGGAATAACATTGATGCCTGCCGGCTTCCTTTGAAAATGACTCGTTTAAATTCTGGCTGTGTATCGGGGTTCTAACACTAACATCAGGCTAGTCCAGTAGACTGGGGCTTTAGAATAAACAAACAAGATCTTTGCAGTGAGGTAAAACCTCCTCACAAGTTATGACTCTAAACCATCTGATGTTGAGGCTCAAGTGGTTTGGGAATATTGAATACCCTTACATCTTTGTTTCTCCCCGGTACAGTCTGCCCCGGAGAAGTAAAACCTGTTAGGGTAAAATAGAATTATTAAATTATTCACTGCACTTAAAAGCATTTAACTGTGTGCTAACAAATGGCTGATGCAGAATAGAATCATTAGTGTTAAACAGCAATACTTATAACCATTTTAACTGATTGCGATCAAATGAGCACTGTTACCTACAGGATATTCATTCATAAATCATATATATATATATATATATATATATATATATATATATATATAGATAGATAGATAGATAGATGTGTGTGTGTGTGTGTGTGTGTGTGTGTGTTTTGGTGGGTGTCAATAGGATTTGGGTTAAAATAAAGTTTTTGATATGCTATAGAACACAACTAGACAACCAATGAAATGTTGTAACTATTTCTATTCTTTCTTTCTTTCTTTCTTTATTTATTTATTTATTTTCTTTTCTTGTCTTTTCCTTTCTTTCTTTCTTTCTTTCTTTATATACATATCACATTTTACTTGTTTTCTCTCGTATTCTTTCTTTCTTTCTTTCTTTCTTTCTTTCGCTACATATCGCATTTTATTTGTTTTCTCTCGTATTCCTTTTTTCTTTCTTTTTTCTTTCTTTCTAACAACTTTTTATACCTACTTAATTCTTTTTATTTATCTTTCTTTTTCCTTGTTTTCTCTCGTATTTAGTTAGTATTTCTTTCTTTCTTTTTTCTTCCTTCTTTTCTTTCTAAACATTATCGTTATGTTCTTTCATCTTTTTTCTCACATAGATTTCTTTCTTTCTTTATCTATTCCTTTTCTTCTTTTGCTGTGCCCTTCCTCTTTTTTCCCCTCTCTTTCCCTATCTATTTCCTCCATATATCTTCCGCTCTCTGACTTTATGCGTTCAACCCCACCTACCCATGAATCTTAGCTTTCTTCCAACAAACGAATGATCCATACCCTGAAATGACTCTTTAGCCTTTTGTGCCGCAAACGACCGACACATCTTTTCTTTCCCTTTTCCTGTCTCTTCCCACCCCTATAAACTGCCCAAGATGTAGAAAGGTGACATTAGATGTTGTAAATCAAACAATGTATAACCTTAATCCAAATAGGTTATATCTTACCCTTTTTTTTTTCTTCAGCTGTGCTTTCTCTTTCACATTACCCCTCTCACTTAAACCCTTTCATTCATTTTCCTCCCACTTTTACCCCTACTAAACGTCTCTTCTCCCACACATTCAAATAAACGTCATAAAACGCAATTTGTTTTCGCTTTTTTTTCTTTTTGCTTATTTATTTATTTATTTCTCCCTTTAAATTCTTTCTTTTTAATGTTTTTTTTCTATTTTCTTCAAGATAAAAAGATGACTTGAACAGGAAACACGAGCAATAAACATCTTTTTCTTTTCGTTTTTCTTCTTTTTTTCTTTTTTTATAATCTTTCACTTATTACCTTTCTCTTTTTCCCTTTGTTTGTTTATTCCTCCATTTATTATTATTTGTCTGTCGTTTATTTTTATTCTCACAGACGCCTTCTTTGCCTTCATCTTGTCCTTTTTCGTCTCCTATACGTTCGATATTATTTATTTCCCTGTTCGCGGTTGGGGTCCCAAGGGTAACGGCTCCTAAGCCATTTTTCGCCTTTCAGCATCACTCTCTCAACTTTGTACAATTCTTTGCATTTTTATTTGCTGCCTCTTACCAGTCGGATCTAAAAATTAGTCCAGCTTGCAAAACCTAACTTGAAGAACAAGAAAAGCAAAGAGTAAATAAACCAAGGACTTATATATAGCCAACTCTCAACGTCCAACATGCAGGAAAAAGTAGGAAAAACCCACAAACTAACTAACTTACAAACGCTGAGCAATTTTCTTATCGTTTATAACCTTAAATCCATATATACATTATAACTAAGTTATTATATAGCATCAAATATCGGCTCGAAATATTCAAACGAAAATACTTAACTGCGATCATCTCAATAGGATTTTGCTTCTATAACACAACTCATTTTAAGGATTTGCAGAAGGACATTTGAATATATATATATATATATATATATATATATATATATATATATATATATATATATATATATATATATATTGTTTAAAATATATGGAAGCAAGAAAAGCTTGGTTTTTCACGAGAAAGGATTTTTTTTCTGATTTCAACATATGTTCCTGGATTCCTGGTATGTTTATATGTTTATATACCTGTTCATATATTCTCATTACAGTGAAGATCTTTTTAAACATTTGCATAAACAACAAAATACTCTTACTTTCATAAGCGATTTTACCTGCATGTATTTAATTATTGCTTCTTTGTTTTCGTTTTTCTTTCGCATCAAATTGTTTCAATATTTCTAGCACTAACCCATATATCTTGACTGTCAACGCTACTCTGACATAAATATATATCATCATTATATATATATATATATATTCTTGTGTTTTTCTGGGTGTCTATTACGTTCATCATCATCATCATATCGCGCTGGTAGCACGGATATCCCTGACCCTCTCTCGCCACTCCTCCCTATCGTTCATCACCCTAGGTAGGTCTTCAGGACAACATCCCGTATCCTTACATAGCTGCTGAATGTATGTTCGTGCTGGTCGTCCTGATTTTGCACGGCCATGTGTGGGGGTCCATAAGAGTACATCTCTTATGAGTTCGAACTTTCAAATATTCAGAATTTTTGGTAAATGTAAATGCCACATCCGGTACTTAATCCTCTGTTTACTAACGTATGAGACAATTAAAAAAATGCTCTTGAGGGGAGGAGTACTGATATTCTTAATGGGTGACGATACACTTTTCTATAGAAATATCATTCCTAATTCACTAATTGCTTACGAATAGTCAAGATATTTGATGTTATAAACAAACCTTTGCTTAGAGAGGACACAGAGACCTAAGGTTGTTTACACTACCTGTTGTGGCTTAAGACGTCACCCACGTCAGTATGGAACCGATTCATCACTGCTTAACGTCTGTGATCTTGTGGGAGCCGGTGCATTCAGCATCACTTGACCAGAAGTCAAATCAGATTATTGTTTCAGTTTTCTGCCTTTCAACCAGAATTTTCTAGGCCACCACACATGTGAAAATGAATGGCTAAGCCTAGTAAAAACAGTCATTTTGTACCAAACTGTACTTTTGTGTGTTTATTTGTTTGTTTTTTAGTTAACATGCATTTATAACTATTTATTGTCCTTACTTGTGCACCTTGCCATGGAGTAGTGGTAGTAAATTTGAAGGTCACGCGATGCTCCATTTTGACTTTTCGCCACGTTAAACTTATAAATGTTTATTTACTCTGAGTGTATAGTTCTAAATTCAGTATAATTTTATTAGAAGAATTAAGTTCTTCAAATTTTTGGAAGTTCCACGGGGACGTCTCATTAATACTAATAATTACCCCTTTCTCCCCCAAAATATGAGCTTGATAAATTCTTTGATTCTTTGTTGACTAATTAAGAAACATGAAAGAAGTGGAAGTAGCATTGGATTTACCATCAAACAATATGAATGCGTTTTGGTTTTCTAATTCGTATATCTATCGGCCGCGCAGTAAGGGAGTTTGAACTCCACTCGCTATCAACTGTTCACTTTCGGATTCTCACCTTTCCCAAAGGTATGAACCCGCTTATCCCTCCAGCTGTGGGTTAAATAATATCACTGCAGTTCTACAAAGACGGATTTTGCATTAAATACCCAACAAAGACTAATATACAATTAAATATAGAAATCAAACCAAATCGTAAAACTCACACTGGTTCCGTAATCCAGTTTATTCGAGGAGGCACTTCATATATAACGTGTCTTGGGCAAGAATAAGCGGACGAACCCCATCCTTCTCCATATGTAAAACTGTTTTGAATTCAGAGTTTTTTTTTATCTACACCGGTTGCCTTACCAAGCTTAAAAAGCATAGTCTATACTACTGTTTTTTCATAGTTGGAGGAAGATTCATACCTTTCCTGGGGGTATTAGTGCTATGTGAAATGCACACTGGTTTTAGGATTTCAATTAAGGTATCCGAGTCCTCTTCCAAAGGACTATGACCGTTACCCTTCGAGCACTTCTTTTACGCTACGAGCTCTTCATGCTCGTATATATTAGTAATAATTTACTTCGCTGCCACAGGTACCCTTAACTGAAATAGACGCAGCAACATAGTCGAGTAGACTATTACTACCGTGTGGTAAATTCAAAGGTTTGTGCCCTAAAGTTTTCACATTTCGTCACATTGATCTAGAATTAGAATGACGAAAGTGAGCTGATTCTTAGCTGAAGTATGTAATATTACATGACCCTTAAATTCGATATATTTTGATTCTTCCAAGCTTTATGTAGATTGGTATCGTTAATTCATTGAAAGACGTTTCAACTAATATGTTCCTGAGTTTCCGTTGTTGATTTGTTTGTTAAGATCATGATACATAAATTCTGGTATCAAATTCTCAAGTTCACGAGAGAATATTTGATCCATCGCTTTTAATAGAATGTTTATATTTTATCATTCACTCCTTGTGATAATCCATCATCAAGTTGAACTGAAAGTACGGAGTGCTCTCTCTCTCACTCTCTCTCTCTCTCTCTCTCTCTCGCCATTCTTCTCTATCACCCATCGCTCATAGCAGGTCCTTTAGACTGAACCCAGTGTCCACACAGAAGATATGTACACAATTGCTTGCTGGTCGGACAACAATAGCGACCATTTGTAGAAGTCCATAAGTAGATATCGCTTCTGAGTTCATCCTTACTTCACCAGCAGTGTCCATCATGTCTTGTTCGTCTTACTTGGATGGTTTGTAAGAGAGGCGTTAAGTGGCCGTACAGCTGCTCTTTTGTCGGGTGCTGCCTCCAGGAATTATTTCAAATAGCACGTAGCATTCTTGTATAGTTCCTATCTAGCTTTTTCCGTGCTTTTTGTTATTTTTCAGCTGGTGCATCCATACCGTAGTAGCAACACAGTCACAGCTGAAAAAAATTCAGTCTTATTTGATCGACAACCTGTCTATAGCCGTCCACACCTTTTCTGTGCGTATGCTGATGTCGCTTTCCGTAGATGAGATATTACTTCCGAGTTATGTGAACTGGTCTAATAATTTTAGTGGCCAACCACTGAAAGTGGAGATGGTCATTTTTGTTGACAATACTGGTTTTAGGATTGAGCTGTGAAAATCAAACAACTATTTCTGCAATAAAAACTAATAAACCAGAAGGCTCCATTTTCAATACTACTAGACCGCAACCATTTTCCGTGGATTGCTCCAATTTACCCTTGATACGCATCATATAATGCTGAGTGTTAAGCAAGGAGGTGTCAAGTACAGTTTTTTTAAGTCTTTGGTATGACTCGACCTGGGATGGAACCCTGGTCTCCTGGACCATTGGCGAACACTCTACCCACCAGATCAATGAGCCTACTTTAAGAAATCATATATCAAACACATTCCTGAAAACTCATACAATGTCAAGATTGGCAGTAGGTCAAACTGATTCTTGTCATTTACTAAGTTCTCTTCAGTTTGGCACATTAGTCTCAAGTTGCTTACCTATTGAGAAGACTTATCATCGCGGTTTAACTTTGTTGATCTTGCGGGAATTGTCCTTATTTCGAGTTTAACAGATTGTAGCTCTGTTTTCTTGGCAAGTAACGTAGAGTGTTTATATGATGACCCAATCTAACCCTTTTTCTGTTAACCATTATGCACCCCTGATGGTTGTGTAAGCATGGAACTCAAAGTTACAGAAGGGAAGGTGAACATATCTATATCTAAATCTCTTTATATATTTGTAGGTGCATATATATATATATATATATATATATATATACGGTAGTTTGGTTTCTTTGCTTTAGGCCATATCAAACATCGCGGTTTTTTTAATGCCAAAACAATCTTTGTGAAAGGAAGGTATTGATACTATTTAATAACCCATAGCTGTGTAGGGGTAAAGGGAAGTTTTTAGGCGGAGAGATTGTAATGGCGCGGATAGACTTCGAACTCACTATGGTGTTACTCTCCATCACTACGTTTAGAGGATTCCCCCACACATATATGTGTGTGTGTTTGTGTTTATGAATGCATATATAACTATGTATTAATGCATATATATATATATATATAATATATATAATGTGTGTGTGTGTGTGTGTGTGTGTGTGTGTATGTATGTCTCTGTTTATACATATGAATATGAGTGTGTACATGCGTCTATATATATATATATATATATATATGTGTGTGTGTGTGTGTGTGTGTGTGTGTGTCTCTGTTTATACATATGAATATGAGTGTGTACATGCGTCTATATATATATATATATGTGTGTGTGTGTGTGTGTGTGTGTGTGTATGTATGTCTCTGTTTATACATATGAATATGAGTGTGTACATGCGTCTATATATATATATATATATATATGTGTGTGTGTGTGTGTATGTATGTCTCTGTTTATACATATGAATATGAGTGTGTACATGCGTCTATATATATATATATATATTTGTGTGTGTGTGTTTGTGTATGTATGTCTCTGTTTATACATATGAATATGAGTGTGTACATGCGTCTATATATATATATATATATATGTGTGTGTGTGTGTGTGTGTGTATGTATGTATGTCTCTGTTTTTTCATATGAATATGAGTGTGTACATGCGTCTAATATATATATATATATGTGTGTGTGTGTGTGTGTGTGTGTGTGTGTGTGTGTGTGTGTGTGTGTATGTATGTCTCTGTTTATACATATGAATATGAGTGTGTACATGCGTCTATATATATATATATATATATATATGTGTGTGTGTGTGAATGTATGTCTCTGTTTATACATATGAATATGAGTGTGTACATGCGTATATATATATATATATATATATATATATATATGTGTGTGTGTGTGTGTGTGTGTATGTATTTCTCTGTTATATACATATGAATATGAGTGTGTACATGCGTCTATATATATATATATATATATATGTGTGTGTGTGTGAATGTATGTCTCTGTTTATACATATGAATATGAGTGTGTACATGCGTATATATATATATATATATATATATATGTGTGTGTGTGTGTGTGTGTGTATGTATTTCTCTGTTTATACATATGAATATGAGTGTGTACATGCGTCTATATATATTATATATATATATATATATATATATATATATATATATATGTGTGTGT